>JAZGTK010006292.1:0-21015 GCA_036877625.1 Ambastaia sidthimunki
TGGTTGCCATTATTTTTGGCTTAACTTGAAATTAAGCATACAAGAAAGGGTACAAAAAAGGGTAAAAAAACAGAAGTATATGTGTGAAACAGAAGAGAATCTGACTCGCATCCAGATCACAACACAAATCTAGATACAGCTGTAAAATAACACAGCAGTGTGGTTTTGATTTCACAACATGTATTTGCATGGCTCCTGCAGACAGAAGATTAATGCTTAATGTTTCAAATTCAATAATAGAAATCTACTGGGGCTTCTGTGGTCTCTTCTCTGTCTCTCTTTCTTGTCAGATGGTTTAGGTGAGCATATCTTATAAACCAGTGACATCACTGGTAACTCTTGTCTGTGTCAGAATGCATTGATCCTCTGACTCATCCACATACCCAATCATAGCTCACAGATAAAACCATGTTTGGTAATGGCCAAAATTGGCCATAATAGGGGAAGGATTTTGGACACTCCCACTTTTCTGTAAATAAGTTTTACATTACATTTTTTTTTATCAATACATTTTTTTACATTTTTATACATGTTCATTTTGAGAGTGTGTGCATGTTTATTGACAATATTGATGTATGATTAGGGCCCAAATTTTCTGTAGTATATTCTGAATTGTGTGCCCCGTGTAAAATTGTATTAGCATGCAGACAAAGTGATCATTTTCCCATGTAGGTATCAGAACATTCAGAGAACCATGGCCACAGATGATGAACCAACCGGTCGAGCACCCGAAAGAAACAGCAGTACAGACACAGACAGTGAATCCACACCACAGCCTGCAGGTTAGCTCTCCTTCAGATGCTGTTGTTGATAGGAAGAGATTGCATTGCAGCATGTCAAATGTACTAGTGAGTTAGCGGGCTGGTTGCTAGACAGGAAATTACCTGTTGTACATTTTTTGTTTTTTAAATAGGTCCTTTTTTTAGTATTATTGTTAACAATAAATAGACACACGAACTTAACAAACATGTAAAAAAAATGTTTTGTCTATAACCAAACTAATGAAATAATTGCATTAAAATTGCATCGATTTTAATTTCTGAGATCTCTTCATGTGATTTGTGTAACTGATGTTTGTAGATCAGAGAAGAGAAAGTTCTTCATCTCCAGTGAATAATCAGAATGTCACACTGCTGCTTCAGTGTCCTGCAGTGAAGTTTGTCACCCACCCAGAATTCTTCACTGTCCTTCATGCTAACTATGTAAGTCCCAGTGAGACACTGTCTTCAAGGGGTTTCATGCCACTTCATGTTTATAGGTGTTAATCGCATGTTTAATGCAGAAGTACAAATTAGACCTATGGTTCATTATGTGTAACAACACACTGAGCATGTTATGAAGTTTCGTAATGTTTCAACTAACTTGAAAGTGACATTATTTACTATAATAAATCCCAAAAATGTCAACACTGGGTTGACATTATCTGGCTAGTTTCAGCACTGACACTATATGTTGCCTTAGTCGATTCACTTCAGTTGTGAAGGAGTGAAACTAATTCATCTGTTTTCAGATTCTGTCTTTCCTTGTGTCCTATAACTGCAAAGGAGACAACAGACCCTAACAAGTCTACATGCACACAGATCATTTCATGTGCCAGTGTTGGAGCTCTCATAAATGTCTTTATTCTATATCAAGCTGTTTCATGCAGCGTCATGTGCAAAGACCCAACAATAAAGTGTTGATTGAATATTCATACTATTATACTGAAGCCTCATCTATTGTGCCTCTTCATTTACTTTCTGCTAAACTCTTGTCTTCAGGGGGCATATAGAATGTTTACTAACAGCACCTGCCTGAAGCACATGGTTCTGAAAGTCCGGCGAGACGCACGCAACTTTGAGCGATATCAACACAACCGTGACCTTGTCACTTTCCTCAACAAATTCGCTGACACTCATCTGGAGCTCCCCAGAGGCTGGGAGATTAAAACAGACCAGCAGGGCAAGGTGAGAGCTTTCAAACATACACAATGCCACAAGTATATCTTGCCACACTTTACAATTTAATTTATTACACTGCTCTTTAGATTACTTTCATTGGCCTGTTTGGTCAATCGTGGCATTCTGCGGTCCGATGTTTTATTATAATGACCACTAAAGTGTATCACTGACTGTTATATTATAATACATAATAAAATAACTTAACTGGCATCAATTTTTCATGTCCTTATACTTACTTGGTGAGTAGCCATCTAATGAATAGGATAATACAGCATCTGATTGGTTTGTCTCTGGCTTTGTTCGTTCGTTCTCACATGACTATATATGACATGCCTGTATATGTTATCTGTTACCTGTTTATTTATTTAACAAAGCATGAAAGACTGGTTTAGTGTTTATAATAAAGATGTAATTGTGTTTACATTGGGTGATGTCTGCATGCTTGGACATCTTGTGTTTTTTTTTTTGCTCTGATAGTCGTTCTTCGTGGACCACAACAATCGTGCAACAACCTTCATTGACCCCAGAATGCCCCTTCAGAGCGGCCGACTGCCCAGCCACCTCACACACCGACAGCACTTACAGAGACTTCGCAGCTATAGTGCTGGAGAGGTACAAACATACAGTGTCAGAGATTAAAGATATCAGTCAGGCACTTACATTATGATTCTGATGAACCTTATGTAATTTTGCATTAACTCAGGCATCTGAGGTGTCCCGCAGCAGAGGATCATCGCTGGTCATCAGACCTGGAAATGGTCTGTTAGCTGCCATCAGGAGTCAATACCAGCCTGATTCAGTGCCTCTGGGTTAGTCAACACAGAGCTAAGCTTTTTTTACTACTGATGGTGACCAAAGAATCAGTTAAACACAAACATTACACAAAAATGTACATTACAACATACTTTATATTTATTGTGATAGTGACAAAGTAACCACTCATAAAATCCTATAGCAAATGGATAGCAATGTGTTTAGCAACACACTGGAAATTTGTATTGTGTTATATTTAAGCATTTGGTAGAAGTATCATAATGTGTAGTTAGTATAGTTTTATAGTTAGTATTAGTGTATATTTTCGATGGGAATCAAACTCGCAGCCCTTTGCTGTTAACACACAGCTATTTCAGTTGACTTACTGCTACAATATTGCTTGGGCACATATCACTCACATTTTCCTTACAAGGTTTTTGGTTTGTATTTTAAATGATGCAAATATTTAATGTAGTTTTTCACGTGCCTTCAAAAAGCTTTCAAGAACTGAAATCATTTCACTGTTTGTATATTTTTTTCTTTGTAGCTTACAATGATAAGATTGTGGCTTTCCTTCGTCAACCAAACATATTAGACATGCTGCAGGAAAGGCAGCCCAGTCTGGCCAGAAGTCACGCGCTCAGGTGAGGCAAAAGATCCTATAATCACAGAGTTTGTGTGACGTACAGAAACTCAAACAATAATTTGTTGAATTAAGTTGTAGTGGTGGTTGACCCCCTGAGCACCTTTATTAAAGCGCCATTAAACATCAGCAAAAACTGTTGCATTCTGGGAGTTGGCTCTTATTTTATGACCGTAGCTCTGGCCTTGATGCTTAGGAGTACCGACATATGACACATTCATAGCGGCACCCTTACATTGTGCATTACAGTGTTACGTCCCTATAGAAAAATATTCATAAAATTCGCCATTTGATTTGGCATAATGGGAAAATGTATGGTCTGACACAGTAAAGATATCAAAAGAACAATGTTTCTGTCAGTGAATCAGCGTTTGACTTTGTATGTACAGTAAGTCATGCGTTTTGTCAGGGTCTGTTTCACTAATGTAGCAAGCTGATCATTATCTTAAAAGCATTCCTCAGTTTAACCTATTGCAATTCCATTCAACAAGGTAAAGTGCATTTAAGAACAATTAACAGTCCATGAGATCAGACCTTTCAACAGCCTCTCAGGATGAAAAACAAAAGCAGCAGGAATGGAAACGTGATATTGCCTGAATGTTTAAATGTCTTTGGTGGTCTTCTTGCCTGTTTTCTGTCAGGGAGAAGATCCATTACATTAGGACAGAGGGTCCGCAAGGTGTTGAAAAACTGTCCTGTGACGCAGACTTGGTTATGCTGTTAAGGTATGTTGACTGCAGTTGTCATTCGTCCCAGAGAAACATAGCAAAGCTTAAGGAGGTAATTGTGCATAAGTTTGATCCTTTTTGTTGTCATAACAAACGACAAACCAGAAATATAAGTCAGCCTCGTAGTGTTTTTGAACATAATTCTTTGTCTTTGATGTGGTGGTGTACTGACACAGGGATTACTCTTCAAAGACCTGCAGTTACTCACATGGACCAGCAAGCATGACTTAAACAGAATATAACTAGTTTTGAGTCAGCCTTTCCCAACACGTTATAATACATACTAGATACTGATAGTTTAAACTGCAACAGATTAACAAAGCAAACAAAATGTGTTGTTGCTTATTTATTAACCTTATGAGGAGTATTTTATCCATAAAAATTCTGTCATTTACACCCTCTAATCTGGTTCTAAATAATACACTTTCTGAAGTGAAACGTAGTAAAGAATTTTGAAGCCTTTTCTTTATGGATATAGAAGAAAGAATAGCATAAAAGGACAACACAAGTTGCTGTATTCCAGATCTTCTCAGGTCATGCAGTAGATGTGGGTGATGAACAGACCCAAATTTAGGTTGTTATTTACTGAAAATCTTTGACCTGCTGTTGCTCTCAAATCTCATTTACACTTAAAGTATGTATATTCAAATTCAGCCTAAAACACATAAAACCAGGTTGAACATCAATGATGCTGAATGTCACTGGTTTCTGTGTTTCTGGGGAAGTTGTGGCCTACTGGTTAGTGAGTCAGGCTTGTAATCAGTAGGTTGCTGGTTCGATTCCAGCAGGTAGCAGCTGAAGTGCTCTTGAGCAAGGCACCTAACCCCCGATTGCTCCCCGGGCGCTGCAGTGCCCACTGCTCCGGGTGTGTGTGTGTTCACAATTTGCAGTGTGTGTTCACTCCTCACTTGTGATGGGTTAAATGCAGAGGTCACATTTCGGTTATGGGTATATAACTGACAAATACATGTCACTTTCACTTTATTGATGTGTGTGTGAGTAAATGACAGCAGTGCATTTTCTCTTTCTCTTCTTGTTTGATTATTTCTCTGTCATGCAGCCTGTTTGAGGAGGAGATCATGTCCTTCATTCCGTCTCACTCCTTCCATCCAGGCCTCAGCTTCTCTCCACGCTGCTCTCCTGGATCTTCACCACAAAGCTCCCCTGGTACGACCACATTTCTCCTGGTGTTTGGAAACCACTTACTGTTTAAAAGGAATGTTTGTATAATTGAATTACTTTTTCATGTTTTTTGCTAAAGACTGTGTGTTTAAAAAATATAATTTTTTGTTAAATTATGCAATTTTAGAAGTCGCCTCAAAGCTAAAAGACAGACAGACCGCAGACAGTTTACATGCTAAAGATGAAGTCCAGACATCAGCTAAAGATCTTTTCCCATATTATTATTCTACAGTCTCCTACAGTTTTAAAATCATTGGTTACTTGTCTTAATAACAAACACCCATATGTTGGCTTCTCAGGCTGTCTTTTGTTTTAATTTCCATTTAAATTTCAGTAGAAACATGAGTCGGTCTCTTGTGTATAGCTGTGCGTGCCAAAACACAACAGAGCTCTTTTCATAACACAGCGAGAACAGTCATTCCCACATCAGTTCTTAAAAGCAAATATGCTGTTGTGTTTTGTCATGTTTTTGTGGGCACAGTTTAGCCAACCCGCCACTTCCATCATGCCGAAACAAATTGCTCATGCTTTTGGGCATTCCTCTTGGCAGGGTGTTTTTGTCGGTTACGTACACTCGCACATCAGGGAGACAAGACTTACAGCTACTTAATTATGTGGCAGTGATGCCCCACTGTGCTGCACAGGATGTGCTAGTACAAGTCCAATGAGTCTGTATGGAGAGCTGTGATAGCTGGAGTTTGATGCATATTGGGATGTTGACGAGAAAGCTGTAGTACTGAATATCTTACATTATTTCACAGCAGGACAAACCTGCTCCATTTCCTTTGTTGTTTTCACATCAAGGACAATAGATGACATATTTAGACATAGTAAATTATGTAAAATGTATTTTGGGGGCTTTGTGTCGACAAAACCACGTTTATATTACTATTTATTAATTCTGAGTTTTCATATCAATTTGAATATATAAATCATTGTGTAATGTAGAAACAACAATATTACATATGCTTAGATAGTCCTTGGATTTGAAAGATTCGCAACACTGTTAGTCACATAAAGCATTTTATTCTATTAAAATGGACAGACAGCCTGATTATTCTGTGGAGTATTCAAGTGGGCAGAGTCATTTTTACCCACCTGTCTGGATTTTATCCCCCCTGAAACATTTGACATTCATAAAATAGGTTTGTTGAAATAACAATTTTATGACATGTTGTATTTCATTCAATTGACCAAGAGAGCCTCATTTTCAGGGATGTATTAACTGGGTAGATTCACTCAACCACCCTGTCTGGATTCTATCCCCCTCATGCTTTGTGTTTGTGTATTTTGACAGGCTTGCAAAGGGCCAGAGCACCCGCTCCATACCGCAGAGACTTTGAGGCAAAACTTCGCAACTTCTACAGAAAGTTGGAGGCAAAAGGCTATGGCCAGGGGCCAGGAAAAATAAAGTATGTTTGTGTATGTGTGTGTGTTTTGATTAAAACGTGTGGTAGCCAGAAAATGAGAGGGAAAGCCCCTTATTTGTTACTTTTATATAAATTAATGTGTTTTTATGGACATCCTAATTTATCAAAGACATATTATTATTAAGTATATTAAAGGTATACATTTTTCAGTATGTGTGTTCTTTGAAAATCGAACCCATGACCTTTGGGTTGCTTTCGGTATGCTCTAACAGTTTAGTAACAGGAACAAAAAATGTCTCTGTCCCCTAGTATCTTGCTAATTTAATTTCCCATTAGTTTTAATTTAATTTAAAACAACAGTGAACAAGATCTGAATTCAAATGAGCTTTTTAGCTTGGATGGTAATATGACATTGATTTTGATATATTGTCATTTGGTGGTGCTGTAGGCTGATCATCAGAAGGGAACATTTATTAGAAGGTACTTTCAATCAAGTGATGGCCTATTCCCGCAAGGAGCTACAGAAGAACAAGCTGTACATCACCTTTGTGGGAGAGGAAGGGTAAGGTCACTGTGTGTTTAAGAGTCTTTAGCAGAGTATACTTCTGCAGAATACAGCATGTTCCTTCAAAACAAATACACCTTAGTGTAATGTGCTGCCGACATCAAAACTAATTATTACCAAGCAGCCCAAGTGTCGACCATGAGAGGGACCACAAGGGCTGAGGGTGGCATTTGGGACAGGGCTATTGTTTGCATTATTGGTTTGGACTTTTTTGGGGCATCTTGCATGTTAATCATGTGTATCACATCTTAATTATTTCAAATGCATTACAAAATGTTCATTTTTTATATGAAAGGAATCTACAGTTTGTCAAAGTTGTTCAGCTTTCCAGATACTTACAGAGTTTGTAAAAAAAATTATCTTTATTTTATAAACTTTCACAAAGTTGTTACTTTCACAAAGTTTGATCTATCACATGTATGTAGATTTGAATTACAATTTTAATAGTTAACACAATGTTTTTATGTACTTTCCAGTTTGGACTACAGCGGCCCTTCGCGGGAATTCTTTTTTCTGTTGTCTCAGGAGCTGTTTAATCCGTATTATGGTCTGTTTGAATACTCAGCCAATGACACATACACTGTACAGGTTAGCCCCATGTCTGCATTCGTGGAGAACCATTTAGAATGGTAAGAATTGTTTTCTGTCACTATCATTCTCTCTTTATCCCTAATTATTGCTCCTTAGACTTGGAATGTTTTTGAAGTTCAGCTTTGTAGTTCATCTGTTGTTGTGGTATGTGGTTGAGGAATTGCATGCCAGTTGGTCAGCTCTGAAGAAAAGCATGTTGTGATGGTCACGCTAACTCTTTATTTTGTCTCTCATTACGGCATTTTGACTGACAGGGAAAACTGCACTTTTGTTGTGTAAATTATAGCATTATAACACTAAATACAAAGAAAAATTCTTAAGGTTTGCCTTGAACTTTATCCAAACAGAACAAAAGTCAGGGTTTAAATTCACAGCTTTAATTTTACTTTGCCTATTTAAAACCCCAAATCAAGAAAAATACATTCTATACACATACTAAACAGAATGAGACAGCTGCTTTTCTTTTCTACCTATAAAGAAAGCTTCCAAAAAGGTTGTGTGAAAATGACACAGCAAATACAGGAAATATATTACAGTTAGTCTCATCTTCAGATTGCATGCCCACAGATGACCTGCAATCTAATTGGCTACTTTTTGTGTTAATGTCTGTTATGATTTACAAGCAAGCTATATATTCTAATTTGTTCTAAATTTAGCTGTTTTAAATGTATTATATTTTAAAACTTTACATATTTGTTGAATGTTCTTTTCTGGCCAATTATTGATTAGAATGTGCTGCATCAAGAGTACCAGACTTTATTCTAATAGTCAAAAGTCTCATTATGTGAGATTATATAGTGGAGCATGTACTGAACAGTAGAGTGATTATTAGTGTTTTGATGTTTCATCACAGGTTCCGTTTCAGTGGACGAATACTGGGTCTGGTTCTGATCCACCAGTATCTGTTAGATGCTTTCTTCACTCGTCCGTTCTACAAGGCCCTGCTTAGATTGTGAGTCTTACTGGTTTATTGACATCATGATGTCACAATAAGGTTTAAAATAATGACTTCTGATTGGATGCGTGTGTGTTGTATTGTCTGTAGGGTAACAGATCTGAGTGATTTGGAATACCTGGATGAGGAGTTCCACCAGAGCTTACAGTGGATGAAGGACAACGATATCACTGATATCCTGGACCTGACCTTTACTGTGAATGAGGAGATCTTTGGACAGGTGCTGGATGTTTAAGTCTGTTTTAGAGTCATTTTTAAATGGGCTTTCTGATGAAAGTTTATATTGCTATTAATTATAATGATAAGCATATACAAACTCACTTTTTTCATACAACATTCCTTCTCTAATCCCTGTTTCTGCTTTCTTTCCATAATTATGTTTGGAAGAGGAACTTAAGAATCTCACACTCCATTACGTATAAACAGATAAACCTGGTTATCAGGTTTCCACATTGTACAGTCAGCCATTCAAAATGGTGTAAAATATGTAGCCAGCCATTTGTCAAACAAACAAGTAGTCCAGTTCAAACTGATGCCATTGGTTGAGCCACAGAGCATCACAGACCCTCACTATAAAAAGTGAACCTACACATGGCATCAATTTGAAACACCTTTAAAATAAAACAATGTATTTCCAACCAACTATTAACCCTATAAATTGACCTAATGTTTAGCAACTGATGATTGGTTAATTATACCACAAGGCAGGACTTTATTCACTAGAGTTGAGTTGACACATTGAGCATTGCATCTTCCTCAAGTCATGAAAATCAAACCGTGGCTTTATTGATTCTATAATCTTTGCTATAAGTCAAATACTTCTAATGGCTTGAACAAACATTCATGTTGTTTAACCTCTTCTGCTCTATTCACAGGTGACAGAAAGAGAATTGAAGTCAGGGGGCTCCAACATTCAGGTTACGGAGAAGAACAAGAAGGAATACATTGAACGTATGGCCAGATGGAGGGTTGAAAGAGGAGTGGTACAGCAGACAGAAGCACTTGTCAGAGGTTTCTATGAGGTATGTTAGGTTGAGCAATGCTTGTCAGTCTACACTAACAGTTTACACATTTTAGATCGGCTTCTTTTCACATTTAAATGGGACGTCAGAAATGAACTCTTTTGTTTGTGTGCTGTGATGCAGGTTGTAGACTCTCGTCTGGTTTCAGTGTTTGATGCTCGTGAGCTGGAACTGGTAATCGCTGGTACAGCCGAGATCGATTTGAGCGACTGGAGATCCAACACAGAATATAGAGGAGGTTAGAGAAGACTGCTGTGTGTTGAATGTTCATCTAATAGTAATATTTTTATTCTAGGACAGTCTATTTCGATTCCTGAATAAAATGTGTCATAAATTCAAGTATGTTCTGATTTTGAACTGCTCACCTGATCCAGGTCATTGCTTAAACTTTTTATTTGTTCAGTGTGAAGTAGTTTTTCTTTTTTGCCCTGCTGTGACTTTTTTGGCAGTTGAGGGTTTGCAGGAGCAATGTGATTTCATCTCAACACTAACGCCAAAATAAGTATCCCATCTGTTTACATTACAGTTCATTACATAGAACAGAACTGTTGACATTAAAAGTGTAACGGGTGAACCCTGTAGACTTTCATGTAACTCTGCAGTTTTATGGTCTCATAGTGTCAAGATGACCTCACGTGAAACTCTGAATGCCTCTGTTGACTTTCCTTAAATAGCCCATTATGTGTCAACTTGCACATTTAGATAGATATCCCTGAAGGGCCTCTAAACTGAGCAGCATTTTTTATTTTATTTTCCTTTCTTTTCGGTCTAACTTTGGCACTAAGTTATGTAGTGACCTGCCTACCTAGACTACAGCACTGTATGGCATTATAGGCACATGTCTGAATTGAAGGTGATTCCAAAAGGTTGGCTTCAAAAATGTAAACAAAGCAGTTCACAAGATTTTGGAGAGGTTTGTAGTGCACCTAGCATATATTGTTTTTTAACTTCACTTTAATCTCCATCAACCTCCAGGTTACCATGATGCGCACATTGTGATGCGTTGGTTCTGGGCTGCGGTGGAGCATTTCAACAACGAACAGAGGCTGCGTCTGCTGCAGTTTGTGACCGGCACGTCCAGCGTTCCTTATGAGGGTTTCGCGGCGCTGCGCGGTAGCAACGGCCTTCGGCGCTTCTGCATTGAAAAGTGGGGAAAGATCACCTCTCTGCCAAGGTAACACACAGAGATAACACACAGTCTGCCTGCAAGCCTCCCCACTTATGAGAACTGGTGACGCCTTTATAACACATGAGGTAGACAAGTGTACAGTAAGTGTCTACAATACAGTACAGCAAGACCCCATAAAATGCTAGGACAAACACAATTTTTTGTCCTTTGTTGACATATTTTCTATGGAACAGGAATTAGGGTGGGACATGTCTTTGTTAGACAAAAGTTTGTATATCCAAGTAGTGTTTTAACCAACAGATTTTAGGTGGTTAACCGTTACTCTGGATGAATGTTTTGTTTACCTGCCTTGGATCTTCCACCCTGTTTACAATATGCATTCCAGTCACAATATCAAAGAAATTCCTTTTATGTCTTTAATATACTGTTTAAGCTTGTAAATAAAGTTACCTGAGATTACAGTGTCATCCTGAAATCTGACCGTCAGACTAAAAAGATCACTCAGGGTTGATTTGCATTCAGTCTTTCACCTTGAAATTCCATTTCGCCCTGTACTTCTGGCAAACAGATCAAAACCAGGCTCATATTTCCCTGTCAGTGTGAGAACAGCTTTAAATTTGTCATTGTGTGTGTACAGCGTCCAGCAACCAGGGCTAAATAAGGACAATGTGATGGAATGGTTAGATGCCTCACTCAGCTTTAGAATTTCACATGGTTTGCTGGTATGAATATAGAGAAAGTTTTTGTGTTGCCATTTCAATATTGCTATATAACATTACTGATGGGTAATAGTGGTGACTGTGTAAATAAGAGATGATTTCCAACTTTAACTTCAATTTCAAGTTCAATTTTAACTCTTCAAACTCTTCTTATATCTTATTGTAAATACCTTAAATAGCTTGTTGAAAAGAATTGCAAAGACAATTTAGCTCCTTTTCAAATTCTAATGAGCTGCTTAACTACACAGCATTGCATACATTTTTCCCCAAATGCATTATGACAAGGTCAAGAAAAAAGATCCATTCCAGATGGCAGACGAGCCGAGAAAAATGCTTGTCCTAAAACCCACCCTAAGCCCTTGCAGCCCTCCTCTGAGTCCATACCTCATAGACTGTCAGGTGGTGGTCCACAGTGGACCTGGGATGATCTAGGCAAAAAGGTGCATCAAGTCATACTGGCCCCAAAAGGAAGCACACATTACAGCACCCTTCTGATACGTAAAATGACAAAGCATCCTGTTTTCCTGTGGATTGCATGGACATGCACAAGCAGGCCATTTAAAACAAGGCATACAAATATATTTAATTATAAACTGAAAGGTATCAATACAAATGTTTCTAATTCAAAGTGAACCAATATATTGTACCAATTTTTTGTGTGCTATGCATTGCTTTTGTTCCATTGCCATTGTGGTGAGTCCTCCTCTTTGACCTTTGACCACTGTCTTTTGTCTCCTGCAGGGCACACACATGCTTCAACCGTCTAGACCTGCCTCCTTACCCATCATACACCATGCTGTACGAGAAACTTCTAACTGCTGTGGAGGAGACCAGTACCTTTGGTCTAGAGTGAAGCCATGCAGGGCATCTTTAAGACTTGACTTTTTTAAAATGCAATTCAATTTTCCGAAACTAAATCCACAAGAGAATTTTATGAGATTTTTAAGCTATATCTGAGGAATCATTTGATTTGATGAACATTTTTGTTTAAAATGACTTGAAATAGCATGTTTCTGCACTAAAAAATATATCTATAATATATTGTACTATTCAGTCATCATGCGAATATGATGGCGGAACCATGTTGTATGCAATAGTGAAAACTGAACTCCAGCCTATTGAACTGACTGGACTGAGTAGCCCCCTGTTCATATTTGCCTCTGACATCACTCTGTCACTCACTATATCCTCTCTTTGTAAGGCTATTGCAATGCACACCTAACATTTGGTAATCTATGACATACACCACCGTTACTGGCGGTAAACCTGTGAAGAAATATCTTTAAAGTTTATGACTGTGACTTAAAATCACTGCAAACTGTTTACCTTTATGTAATTCTTGGTTGCATAAGCCGTTTTGTATTTGGGTGTGATGTACTATACACTGTGCACTTACACTATACATAATGTACTTGGCCATCTAGGGTATTAATTGTTATTTCTTTTACTACATGAAAGCATTCGGTGTGTTTCAATTTAAATTCAGTTTGATGTCAATGTGACTTCAACACATTTAGCCCCACCAATTGAGTGCATTGTGTTCAACACAAAGGTATTGTCTATGTTCGGAATGGAATACTATGGAGTACATATATACAATGACAAATGTTTCAAACAGTATACTATTAGTATACTACAGTATGCTAAGTTTTCATACTCATTAGGTAGCATGTTTAATTCAGTGAGAGGTGTTCAAATCCAAACCTTTACCAAACCAAAATTAAACCTGTCTGCCTCTTTCTGCCATGACTTAATATCTTCTCTACATGTGAATGTAACCACAGGAAGTTTCAGTAAATTTAATCTCATTTTAACAAATTAAGCTTAAATGTAAACATAATCTATTGTTTCTAAAATGTTTTTAACAAATCTTACCTTACAGTTAACAAAATATGTCAGTGTTTAATTCTATGCAAACAAAATATTTGCATACTATGCAAAGTTTACAAACTTTTAACTGCAGAAATAGTACTAGTGTGGTAGTATGCTATTTCGAACATTGTCATTGTGACAGTACAGTTAAGCCCAAAACTAACCTAAAACTAAAAAACTAAGCCCAGTTGTTCACAGATTTTATTCACTTAAGAGTAGAGAGGTTGAATGCAACTTCTTCACTTCACTTTCTATGATGCTAAATACTGAGTGCTCAAGTTTAAAGTACACATGGACACGCACTTGACACAGGTGATGTAATAGACTTCACTCTGTAACCAAATTAGCACCACAAAGCTTATCAGAACTGGATGCCAGGATTTGTGTATCCCACATCAGAAATAACTTTAATTGTTTTAACAATCCTTTTAGGGCCTAGCAGCTCTCATTGTTACTGTAAAAAGAACTGATTACCATTACTGATAACAACTAAAAATAGATGGCCTGATTTGTTGTGAACTATATATTTAAGTTGTAATTTTATGTATTTATTTTTGCATATTTGGTTTGAAGTGACATTCTGTTTTGATAAGCAGCTCAAACTCTGATAACAAAAGTCCATGGGTGGTCCTTTATTGATGTTGCCTGAATATGTTGCCTAAACACTGTTAGCTGGCCTAAATAGGGAGCTACAATTTTAATGCATGCAGGCTCTGATGGTGTGTATCATTGTGGTATATTGCGTTGATATTGTCCTGAACAACAGAACTGACATGTGAGATGGTGAAATTGAATTTTTGAATTTTGAAATTGAGGTATGTTTCTCTGGGTGTCTATTACATGTGTGCTCCCCTTGGCTTTGAACTTATTTTGACTAAAGATTCTTGACTAAAGGTTACAGAGATACACTATTTTAATCTGTGGATTAAAATGCAAATGACAAAAACAGCCTTTTAATGATCGTAAACAAATTGTAAAATGACTATCTGAACACTTGCTGTTGTATACTGCTCAGTTGATGTTATAATGATGTATTTATATCATTTTTGTTTGCAGTTTTGTATTTTCTATTCTTTTTGTATGATTTCAAAATAATGTGAAAAAGTCATGGGATTGCATTTGAATACCGTTTACTTGCAATGAAAAATATGTTATATAAATAGTGTTATTTAAAATATGTAAATGGAATGTTTAAGATTACAAATTACTGTAGGTCAGCCTAATTTTTGTGACTTAAAGTCCATCTGTTCTGCATGAACAGACTTGGCTGTTGTCCTTTGCGGGTCATTCTTTTGGTTTTGCTTTTGGCCCACATTGTTGTACATAAATGTCAATAAAAAAATCACTTTTTAATATGTTGTATCACACACAGAGAACAATTTGAAATGGCATGGTAATAATTGGCGAATCTCCCAAAAATGCACATTCAAAAATATACAAATGTTTTAACGCAGTTAAAACACTAGAGGGCCTCACTCCTGTGTTTTAAATATTTTTTTTTCAAAAAGGAAAATCTGCGTGCATGTTCTCTATACATTAGTAGGATAAGAAAAATATATATGTACATGTGTGCAGAACTAAATGGTCTAAAAAAGTATTACCTGTAGGCTTAGGGGTGTGGATATATCACTAGCTCAAAATCGCAATTCACATCACGAAATATTACAAAGAATATTATGAAAAGTTAGTAAAATGCATATTACAATAAAACGGAGAATTAAAATGTTTAAGCATCCTTTCAAAACAAAACTACATTCAGTCTGTTTATATCTTCAAAACAGATTTTAATTAATTTATTAAATGATCGCTCAACCTCCTTCTGCCCGACTGGAAAATGTTCAAACGTCATTGGTGAAAAGCCCTGTCATTCATATTCGTTACCACGGCAAATCTTCCGCCCACTGACAAATGCTCGAATGTCATTGGTCCAAAGACCCGTCATTCACATCCGTTACCACGGCAACGAAAGTCAGTGGAGCAGCTTGGCTTGAGTCTCTTTTGAAGCAAGCAAACGAGTTGTGGAGAGCAGCTCGCGTCACAACCTTAACGTTATATTGAAGCAATTATTGCCAATTTAAGAGGAATTTAAATCGAAGATGAAAGTGTCAATATTCCAGTTTTTAGATATTTTTTCGTGGTTTTATTTTTAGGTAAAAATTCAGCCAGAAAAACTGTTTAATTAAGTTATACTATACAAGAGTGAATTCGCAGGTAAAACAGGTACAAAGCAAGAACTGAATAAATTAACTTTTAACGCAGCCGTTATGATTCCCGAATGTCCACGTACTGCCGAGTCCAGCCGGTTTCAGCGTGAATCTGGTCAGAACCGCTCCGGGCTACTGCGCGAGATCAGAACCACCGTCAGGCGCGAGCCGTTCACCGAACACTATGACGTCATCCCCGGCAGGGAGCTGGGCAGGTATGATATAAACACACTGATATACTTCATCAAAAGTCTTTGTACGTGTTCGTGTAAGTTGTGTCACAAGATGTAATGTCACATGGTGCATGTGTTTTGTCATCGATAATATGTTTTATTTTAATAATCTACTTATTGGCAGTCATTTGGAATAAATATTACGAAGTTTTACAGTCAGCCACATAGTGTCTGTCTTCCAACCATCTTTAATGAATGCTGTAATCAGTTAAGGCAAATGTATGTAGTTTGTCTTAAATGCATGTTTGAGTGATAAACAAAATCCATCTGTGTTTTCCTTTTGTAAATGATTTGCATTGTCTTTCAATTAAACACGTCTTAGAAGATGTCTTTCAGATACATGAATTTAAAACCACCCGTTTTGAAAGCGTTTGAATGAAACCTGTAAATGTTTGTTTGTGGTGCAGAAATGCATGTAGGCAGCATCACATGATCATAAAACAGTCATTTGAACAATCATTTGATGAGTCATTTAGATGTCAGGGCTTAGATGTTTTTAAATCAGTGAGTTATATGGAGCACAATATTGTTGCAGGGTGTTCCGTTTTCCAACACACTGAGTCCAGTACTGTAAAAAAAGCTGCTCTCACTGTACTCTAGTTTGTATCAAGGATACACACCGCAAGCACAAAATTGCACGGGCCCTTCAAAGATTTTGGCATATGTATACTTTTAAATCCGCAGTTTGCAAACTAAGCTTTCTCGAATTTCTCCAATATGAGCAAAGTGCTGTTTAATCAATAGATACCTTTAGGTTTTGCATGACAGATGGAAGTTTGATTGAACACTTGGAAGTCAAGTGTGAAATACCATAAATCACTAGAGTGTGAATACTTCATTAACCCTCACTGTTATGATAGCCCACTCTGTTGTGTTAGTCACAAGCCAAACTCCTAAACGTGAAACATCAGCAGGATCTGATCTGTTTGTTTGCAAAACACATCAGCATTAATGGATGGACGTTTGAAAGTCTGGATTTCTGCCACCAGTCATGCAGTTTAAGCCAAGCAGTTTCACCTGCGTTGAATGTAGTGAGAAGTCGGTATGTATTTTATGTTTCCCAAAGGTGAATTTGAATGTCTTTGGATCCCAGGAATGTGACTGGCTGCTCCAGCTGTTTTTATTTTGATGGCTTTGCACATGTGGAGAAGCTTTTACACAGTCTTCAGTGTGCGATTTCAAAGCCAGCTGCCAATAGTATTTGATGACTACTCACTCAGTTTCATTGGAAAACCATGTAGGCCCAGATGCTGCCAAGTACTGTATAGACTAGTTATCCTGAATTTATGTAGCAGTGTAATAGAAATGAATAGGCAAGTTGCTTAATTTGTTGTCCTGTTGTACATTATGAATATATATCACTGACAGTTAGAGCAGTAGTTTTGTTTAGATCTAATGTTTGGTTAGAGGGCCTTTGCATTAACAGTGGTCACAATTCAGACCCAAAAATATGTGCTTATTTAGCACTACATATACACAGTTTAAGGATTGGAGTTTTAAATCAGTGTATGCTAGACAATCATGGTCAAAGTTTTTTATAAGCCCAAAAGGCCATTTTTGATGCAGCGCAAGCATGTTAGAACATACAGCACAAATTAAATATGAGTTACTCATTTTTGCTTATCAGCACAACATTTCCCTGATTCTCGTCTTTAAAAAGGTCTCTTGCTGTGATGCGTCTCTGTACTGAGAATGAGGTGAAATTGGAGCAGTCCTGCGGTTTCTAGATGCTCAGTTGTGGATAATTGCAGGGCTGCTACACTGCATTCCTTTGCCACTGTGCTTTGGGAACACCCAGTCCTAACGGATCAGAACCAGCATTTTACCATTGTGTGTGGACACTGGCCAAGTGCTTTAGATCAACAAATGCCTTTGCCTTGCGTGTATAAGAGCACATACTGCATACTGCAGATTAAGTCTTAGATATTTGATGGGCAGAGTTCCATGTAAAATGAGAAGTGTAATTTTTGTTCAAACATTTTGGTGACACTTTATCTTCTTGCATCTGTCGGGCCAAGTTGCGTAATACTGTCACAAATTGGTAAATGGCAACGTTCCATTTACAGTTAGCTGCTGTTTAAAAGAACAATGTTGGATTGTAACGGCTATAAACTGCAATATATATATATATGCCCATAAGAGTTTTATTCTTTGTGTTTTATGCTAAATAAAGAAATTCTGAAAAATGAATAGTGTTTGCATGGGTTAAACTTACCTCTAGATGCTAGAGTGCTTTGATAAATGTAGCTGTATTACTAAGTAGTTGTTCAGTGTCTTCATTATGTTTTTAGCACATTGAAATGTGGTTGCTAGGGTGTTGCTATGGTATTCTGAGTGATTGCTACTGTAGGGGAGTGCTTACTGGTAATCAAATATTGCAAAGAGCACTAAGTTTCTGTGAAATTTTGGTCTTTGATGTGGCTCAGGTCACAAGTCTATTCTGTTTTTTTACAAGGATAAATATTAAGGTAACATTTCTTATTTCTAAGACAAAAAACATCTTTGCATACAGACAAAATACTAATAATCTGTGCTTATATACTTATAGTGTTTACTTTAAGCTGAAATGTGAATGACAACAATACAGGTGCTTTTCTTAGCATGCATAAATACAAATTATATTAAATTAATGACACACAGATACTGCTGGGATTTTTTAAATAAAGTTACATTTCTCAGTTTAAAGATTCTAGGAAACAGACAGCTTTGTCGGCTAAATTATTTTAAATGTTTGTTTAATTAGATTTTTTTCCAGAGGTCAGTTTGAGAGCTGTGTTGTCTTTTAATTAAAGTTGTACATTCAGTAGGGATGTGTTTGCAGTGTGCAGATGGATGACATCACAGTCTCACTGTTGTCTTAAACAGCATGTCATCAGCTGAAAATTTCTCACCCCTTGAAATCTCAGGGGCCTTTTGAGCCACCATCTCCATTTAACTTCTATGTATGTTTACCGGATGTGTGGATTTTGTTTCCCAGGACTTTCCCTTCACTCTATATGAGGGCACTCAGGGCAGCCCTTCGTTTTCCCAGAGAATCTCTGACAGCAGAGCGGGATGCCATGACATCATTGCTGTGCCATTCATGTTGTATGAGAGTGAGATCCCAGTGGAAACATCTGTTGTGTACCATGGAAACTGGGAGAGGGTGGCAGTGGCAGGTGGGGGGTGACGTCTGCATCATCAGAAAGCCAAGTCTGTTATTGAGCCCCCTTCTGTGGACGAGTGTCAAAAAGAGGCAATGATGATCTAAGGCAGAGTGCCAGTGCAAATTTCCTGTTCCTAACAATCGGAATGTTGATTTAACTGAACTTAGAGTAGCATAGACAAGAATAACAATGTTGTAGCATTTTTGCTTAACATAGAGCCTAACAGGGATGATACTGCTACATGAGTTGTCATGACTTATCAGTGATGTTGCTGAGGTTGCTGATGTTGAGGTAAGTACAGTATAAAATATTTAAAAAATTGTCCAATCATATGGCTTGTTGAGAAGAGCTATCACTTTTCCAGTGATCTGATGTATGACTTTTGCCTGGTAGATGTTTTAATAGACAGAAAACAAAACTCATAAAGTGAATTATAGCATTGTGGCAGCATATTTTGTACCATTTTAGAAGAACATGTAAAAAAATAAAATCTATCACCTTTATTTTATGCATTTTGCATTTAGATTGTATCAGTGCTTTTAAGTGCAATATTTTTTAAGATACAGCCCAAAGTTGTGTAATGAAGTTTGTCAGAATACATCATTTGTTTGTCTCCCTGAAGGGATGGCAAGCAAATGAGATCTGTTTTCTGTAAATTACCACCATTTAACAAAGAGCGAGGTGCTGAAAGGATGTAGTCAGGTCTGAAAAACTGCATACAGGCTAACAGATGAGGTAATGGCCTTTCCCAAGATATTTAGAAAATTACTGTTGTTGTGGCTGTGCACCACAAACAGACATGCAAACAGTCGCCCCTAGCTCTGTTCTGGGGTCAGAGACGCATGTCACAGACACAAAGTAAACAAGCCTCTGCTTTTAGTCCAGGAGCCTTTTTCACCCTTCTGTGAACACGCGTGCACTTTTGAGAGCTTTTAATCATACCTTGTTTTTGTTCCCCATCTTTAAGTGCTTTTTGCACCGTCAAACAGCCTGTGACTAACTAATTACCCTACTGCTCTTTATATGTCTATTGCTGATTAATGCTGTCTGCAGATAACCAGCACTTTCCCCCTAGATGCCTTAATAACAGTGAAACTATAACCCAGAGCCGGTGTTTAGCTAAAGTGCTCACTTGACAGAAAATAAAGTGCTGTTGCTACCCTCAACAATACAGTCTAAATTTCCAGAAAGTACTTTGGGAAAAACGACAGTATTAGTCCATATTTTTACCCCACAGCTTGGTACCAGTCTGTATGCGTCCATATACAGTGAACGAACCATTTAAAAATGCAGGCTTTTTACTAGGTCAAGAGGTGTGAGCCTGTTGTCACAATACATGAAGCTTGGAAATCTTGGAAAATTAAGAGGGCACAATTATCAAATTATCCTAGAAAGACTTGGACTGAATGGACTCTTGTAGCATTGTCTGTTATTAACTGCATTGTCAATGGCTTTCTTTTTCACCAGACAGTATGAATGCAACATACCTTGCAAATTCCCTGTAAGAAACTCATTCTTCTTTTGTCATGTGAAACATACACCTGTCAGACTGCGGTTTTGTAACTTTTTCTCAAATTGTCTATGTCAGTTCATTCATGGCACCTTAATTCCATCTGTCAGCATCCATAAGATTTTCCACAAGACTTTGTGACCTCATGACCTTCTTTACTCAGAAGAAGGGGTTGGGGTTCGTAATGATCTAAGGCCTGAGGAAAGGGTTCTGTACCCCTGTAATGGTTCCCTGTCTGCAGCCAAACTAAAACTTGACCAATAATCTGTGAATGAGACATGTATAATTAAAAACTAGGCCTGCCTATGCTGAATCAAAGCTAGTTTCGATTATAACTTCAGGATCTGATGAGCCTCTGGGTTTTCTTTCTTAGGGGAACTACAATTCTAACAGTCTCTGAATTTCTAAATTTACAACTAGCCTTTAAATTGGACGATTGTTGACCATATAAAC
>JAZGTK010006293.1:0-21014 GCA_036877625.1 Ambastaia sidthimunki
TATACTGGAAAAACAGCACAGCTACCATCCATATAGATTTCAGCTGTTTTATTATGGTCGAGGATTATAGGGCTCTGGAATAGGTTATATTTCATAAAATATGATTAAAACGACTAGGTTTGGCATTTAACAGATTAAAATGCCCAAAGCAGTCACATTATTGAGCAGCACCCAAGATGTTTGCAAACAAGAAGGTATTTTGAGCAAATAATTAATCAAATTATACAGAGCCAGGACAGTGAAAGAGTGTGTGTATCGATATTGCATAAAAACTCATTTCGAGCTTTGAGATGAACTGGTAACGCTAAATAAGTGGCTGTCTGTATTTTAATGTGCAGACAGTACAACACAAACCATTTCTTATTTCCCCATAACTGTAAGTGAATTAAAGGTTGCCTTTGTCTCTTTAAATAAATTCCATTTTGATAATAGAAGTATAGAATCAAAATACGACTCTGGACTTGGTCAATACATAATTACACGTTTAGCATCTGTATTTTGTACAGCATTTTTTAAAAAGAACTTTTGATTAAAAAAAAGCAATAAATAACGCCTTTTCCCTTAATTTAAAAGCATTTCAAAAACATTCATTCAAGAAATCAACTTTCATTTTAAGGCACTGGAATGAAATGCATTGTGGGTAAGTGCATAAATACTGTTTTTGTTCAACAAAAAGCTTCAACAACAATCCAAAACAGACATGATGCTGGTGAGGGGAAAGCCTACTGTACAAACACGATTTCAAAGCTTGTTTGACACACTACTAAAAATGTTTTTAAACGTACAGTGTAGTTTGAGACATTTTGTACACCAGCCTTTAAACAGCATTCAGTCCAGATCAATAAGGTTGATTACAGTTGATCCTTAGTGGAGACATATGTGAGATTTCTGTGTCTTTTCTCAGGAGAAATATCTGAGATGTAGGACACCTAAGCAAAGGTTTTCATTTGCTCTCTGTTTAACTTCAGCACTATCTAGTAGAAACAATTGAGATTAAATTGATTCTTAAATCAAACTGATCTTGTCTGTGATTATTTTGCCGTATGGGTATTCTCCCAGCTAACAATTTGTTGTAAGAACATTTCCCTAACGTTTCCATTAAGCAGCAAAAGTGTTAAAAACCTAATGTTATGTTAAAACCTAAATTTCCTAATTAGCTGGGTTATTCATTCCTATCCATCAAACACTTTGTTTTCTCTGTGTCAGAACTACCCTAAGAATGTCACATATGGATATAGCTGTTATTTGTGCAGCCAAAACAACAATTACAAACCAGAGAGGTGTAATGGTCCTCTAAAACAATGAGTGTGAGTTTCTAACAGCAGACAGGAATTTATGCACAGCCATTTTCCTCATTACAACCTCCATAAATTATTTTCAGGTCAGATTTAAAAAGAAGCACCCAGGCCAACGTTCTCTTTTTTCCAAATTAAAATCTGTTTATCATGAATTTAATTGGCTAAGACTTAACACTTTAGAGGCTAATGCTGTAACAAATTCAACAATATTAAAAGCATAACAAATACAACAATATTAAAAGCATATGCATGAGATGGATTAACACTGCTTGCCCATCATATTTTGATGCGTCATCCAGATATAAGATTATCCTTCAGCAGACCACATCTTAAATAAACAATAACATTAATCCCAGCATAACTATACTGCATAACAGCATAACATTCAGATTTTGGTATTTTATTGCAGGTTTGACACATGCTTCTTCTTCTGTTACTCTGAGTTCTGGTTGTTTGTGCTGCATTTTGTTGCTCACATTGTTTTATTTATTCTTTAAAATAATGTATAAAGTGTTCCTACTGTCTTTTGTTTTGTGATATCACAAAAACAACTGCCTTAAGAAATCACATTAGTCTTTGTGACAGCCTTGAAAAACAGCAAATCTCAGCACATCCTATCCCCCTCTGTCTGTCTGTCTGTCTGTCTGTCTGTCTGTCTGTCTGTCTGTCTGTCTGTCTGTCATTTTCTGACATCAATTTTGTTGATATATCTTAGGAAGGCCCCAGCTAACAGGGAACATTCGCAGAACGTTGCTTAATGTTCTCTGAACGTGATAAAAAACATTCTTGCAATGAAGTTAGCAGAAGCATATATCAGATTGATCAGGTCAATAGATCAATGTTTTTCTTAAGTTGTTAGTGAAACATTTAAAAAACATTACAGAATTAACGAAATGTTTGAATGTTTTTACAGCCAAGCAATGACATTTACGGTCATTAACTTTCAAAATAACATTTTAAACTTTTTTAATACATAAAGGAAATGTTAGGGAAACGTTCTTACAACCTAAATTGTTAGCTTTTTTGATAAGTCTGTCTGTGCTAAATGAAATAGCAAGATGGCCAAGCCAACACTGCCTACAGCAGCTTCAAATTGTCCTTAATAGTTGGGTGACGTCTATACTGCATGTGAAAACCACTTTAGAACAGAAATAAACAGTCTAAACAGGCCTGATTTAAAAATATCTAGTTGAAAATATAGACTGACATTTTTGAATACTGCTTTGGCCAAGTTCAGTCAAACTAAGAATTCCACAGAAAAATATTTCTATCCACAGATGCTGAAAGTTTTCCATAAGCCTCCACACACCCAGCCAATAATATTTCATGGCTCCACCACCCTTAGAGGAAATCTCCTGAGCCAATCTTCTGGAGTAACAGCTTTTGTCTGCTCCTCGTACCACTGCTCTCATGAACACACACTCACACACACACACACACACAGGTCTGAATGTGCCACATAGTTTCTAGTGAGTCAGAAATGGTGACGTTCAGTGTTAAGACACAAGGGAGGGGCAGGTGGAGAACTGCACAACAAAAATGATTCATGGTTTACAAAACTGAGATTCAGTTTACACCAGTGACGCCTGAAACACGTTCTGTGTAACTGTGTGTTTTTGCCTTTAAACTCACTCTTCAAAGAATTATTTCCCCTACAACAAAACAATTCTGTCTTTATTTATTTATGTCATTCTAAACGTATATGACTGTTTTCGGTGAAAGTGGTTTGGTTCCTCAACAATCTTACATTGCCTTCAAGTTATACATTTCATCAGTGTGTGCGAGTTTCCTGGGAATCGAACCCACAACATTTGCGTCGCTAACACAATGCTCTACCAACTGAGCTGTTTTTGTGTAAAACAGTGTGAAAGAGAGCTTAACACTATGGCTAAGATCCAGTGTATAAACAAACTATTATGATAGTTACCGAGGGAGGTGAGCAAATATCATTCAAAGCTATTTATAACGCTGTAGTTTTGCAGCCATTGCAACACAAGGTTTGATTGATCAGGCCATTAAAGCACTTTTTTCTCCTCCCAGCAGGTTGCCATATTTCTAATGCCTTATTTCTTTTTCCTCAATTGTTCATGCAAAGCCTCATGAATTGAAAACTGATGTTACCAGCAGTATTTCTCCATAACTGTGCATGTATGCATGCATTTTTAAAATAACTTCTAGTAAATCATTCTGCATATTATCAAAGCCGGGCGAAGCACCGTGGCTCTCAGGTGAACCAGGAGCAGAGTCACTGTTTACACTGCAAAAAAATCACACCGTGAATCATATCTTTGTCTGCTTCTTTGAGTAAATATATCTTAACATGCTTAGAAAAACATCCAAAAGATGCATTTACTTACGAAACAAAACTGCCTTAAGAAATAAGTGCATTTATCTAGTTTCATGTGCAAATACTTTTTCCTTTCCTAGTTTAAATGTGCAAAAGCAACAGTAAGACACTGATATACAAACTTCCTGTGGTGTTTTTTTTGTTTCAGATTGCTTGTTTGTACGAGCAGTCAGACATCTCAACTTCTGGCTCAAGCAACGGTGTCGGGGGCTGAAATCAGGAAGAAATGTGTAAAAACAATTATTATTTTTGCAGTTCCATTTGGTCTGAAAGCCCAAAAGCACATTTTTTATAGCCTCCTTTTTTTCCTCGCAGTGTAGGTTGTTTAAGCACAGACTTCCATCACAGAATGAATTCATATGCAGATTTCAAAAATCAGAGCAGCTTTTCCCACATAATGTGAGCAGAGCTGTGCTGGTTTACTTTGTTTCATAAGTGATGTTACACTTCCATTGCTCTAGTTACTGCATCCAATCTAGGCCATTGCTCAAGTTTGAATGTGTACTGCTGGACAGAGGCAGGCAGGCAGGCAGCTATAACCTTTAACAAGATGAGAAATGGACTCATCCGTGTGAAACAGAGCTAAAGCTGCTAGCCCAGTTATCATAATTTGACCCGGAACAAGCATGACAAAAACATACTCCCAGATTAAGACTTATTCTCTTTCTCTCTCTCTCTTTCACTGTTTTCCTTCCACCTGATTCATTTCTCTCCATAAGACATTTCACATTAACCTCTAACACAAGCTCTCCGCTCTGGTTCCAGTCTGGAAGAACCTCGCTGATTGCGATCAACGCTCTTTGGAAAATCACCATCAGTTGCTTTGTCACTGAACTCCGTTTACACTGATAACATTTCATCAACAGAAGAAGCTGTGTTGATGCATCTCTGATCTTATTCCCACTCATCACAGGCTCAAGAGAAGCTGGTCTTCAATTCACCTGTTCCTGTCATATTCAATTTAATCTCCAGAAGGTTCAGTCTCTAAATTCTCCTCCCAGTAAAGGACAAAACTATCCCAAAAACGTTCAAGAGTCAATATAAGTAAAAGGAGGCTTTACTACATTGTTTATGTGATATATTGCATATAGCAATATTCCAGCTAACAGGGAACATTTTAGAACATTGGCTAATTGGCTAAAAGTTCCCTTACAGTTATCAAAAATGTTCTTGCAGTCATGTTAGTAAAACCTTTTTTAACATTATATATCATAAATATAAAAAATGTTGAATGTTCAAAAAACCTTTTAAGAGCTTTAAATACTTAATGGAAACGTGAGGGAAACGTTCTTACAACCTAAACTTGTTTTCTGGGCTAGCTGATTTGTCTAGCATAGAATCACAATTCATTCATTAATTAACCAGGATGCATTTTTGTCTCATATACAAGTGGCAGATGCTTATACTAAATTAATGACCTTCTATGAATATGATTCCTGTGTAATGCAGTACATTTGTTCTGCCTTTTCAGATTTATGTTGTTATTTAAGAAGGAAACGCTCCACTAGGTTTATAATTATATTAATTTAGGTAGAATGATTACAGTATTGGCTAATTGG
The DNA here is from genome assembly GCA_036877625.1 of Ambastaia sidthimunki. Lineage (NCBI taxonomy): Eukaryota > Metazoa > Chordata > Actinopteri > Cypriniformes > Botiidae > Ambastaia > Ambastaia sidthimunki. The sequence goes on from JAZGTK010006293.1 coordinate 5,205, forward strand.
TGACCTCTATTCTCTTCTATAAGAAATATGCACAATCACTGTAAGAATGTCTGGGACTGAGTAAATATATAACCAATGTGCCAATCCATTTCATTCATTTCAACCTGTTCAATCTCCCTGTATTCGCTTTCATCCTTCATCCTTTCCTGAGTCGATAATAAAATGCCCCCTTGATGTAGTTATATTGATTTGTTTTCTTCAGTTGGTGCTAAATTAATTTGCGTCAAGCACTTTGAGGTAAGGTCAGCCTGACATTTTTAAGTGACTGCTTTTCTTGCACTTCTGTAAAAAGATGCATTCTTTGTTAGAAAAATTGCATCGGTTGAACCTTCAGCCAGGCAGCCTTAAAGGTACGGTAGGCAATTTTGGAGAGGCCTGCGATAGCAAGCTAGCTTTGAAAGCATAAGATCCCGCCCCCTTTAGAAAGCTCCCCAAAGCCACGCCCCCTTCAACATATAAACACATACATAATTTGACAGGCAAGTAGGCCATCCTATCGTTGCACTCAGATCGAATGCAATGATTGGATGAACATTTTATGATCCTGTGTCTTCCACAGAGGATATATATTTATATAAACATTTATTTATAAGAACATGTATAGGTTACTTTACATGATTGCTATCAGGATGTGAAGAGACTTTTAACAAAAATGTTTCTGGAAAAGATCGCCAACCCTGCCTTTTAGAACAATGTATCCCAGGCATCTATAAGTAAGCATATATTTAAGAGAAATGACCATCACATTGGCTATGAGAGTGTTATGGTAGGGTTGTGATTGGTCCAAACAAATTAGTTTTTTTTTCATTTACACAGTCAGGACTATGTGCAAACACATTTTGTTTTTCAACCACAGAACAGACTTCTGGCAAATATCACAAAATTTGTGTCTAGGTATTCATTTCAATTTTCAACAGAAATCACTTACTGCACCTTTAAACATGTTGTGTTTCTGTAGCTCTGTTGGTACTGCATTACATTAGCACTGCAAAGGTCATGAGTTCGATTACCAGGGAAAACATGTACTAATAAAAAGAGCTTGAATTCACTTTTTTGCTTTGGATAAAGCGTCTACCAAATGTGTAAATGTATTTTAGCACTACATCATCAGGCATTTGGAAATGTTGTTTTATGTTCTATAAATGTGTTCAAGAAATCATAATGACAGCTCCGGTTGTTATGTTATAATGATCACCGTGACAACAATAGGAAGTGTCCCTCGTGCATTGTGTGTGACGGATTTCCGATGGCTTGGAATATGAAAGTCAGATAGAGATATCTTAGGTGACACATGTTTGTGTACAGGGGCGTGAATGATTGTGTTTATCAGAGTTGCAAGCAGGAAGCATTATTGCCAAGACACACACACAATGAATCGTGATTTATGCACAGCGTGAATCATAACAACCAAGTTAGAATAGCAATTACAAAGGATTTGCAATTCAACCCCCATCACACTTGGCTAAATGAGATACAGCCCCATCAGAACATTTTTGAATCAGCAGAGCTTTTGTTTAGTCTTAAGCATTTCCGAAATCTCACATTAAGTGTGTACAGCTGATAGCCACTAAGCAAATGGCAGAGGACGGCAAATGAACGTTCTGAAAACGTTCCATGTTAGCTAGGACAAGGAACCAGTCCAGTCACCAAAACAAACCCTAGTGGAGGAACCGCTCTATTCCGGTTCTGCTCTTACTGACATAAATTAATGCGACATCCAGCCTTTATTCTTCCATCTCAATCTGATCTTAGATTTGTGCTTTAGGTCATGTTCTAAATATATAACGTATTATGAATGACCATTAATATTCCAGACCTTTTACTAAACTCTTTTTCCCATATAAAACACCCCTGGACTGTTACTGCATTATTAACATTCCGACCATTAACACTATCCAGGGCAGGAATACTGTTCCTCTACTGTGATATTTCCTTTGTCTAATACAATGTTTTTTCTTCACTGCTGGCTATTGACTCTATTAATGCGTTTTTCCCCGAAGGGTATTGTAATGTTAAAATGTGGGAAATGATTCAGCCACTGGGCTATTTATAAAGCCCTTCCCTTTGTATAGACGTGTTCAAATAAACTACCCTGCGGTGAATTTGGTTTTAAAGGGTCGTGGCTTTTAGAGCCGGAAAGCAGGAAATAACCAAGTCACATTTTGTTGCATACCTCCTGCAGTTTTCCTTCAGAACACACCGCAGATATATACAGCCACATGAAACACTACAGAACTGACTGTTTTGAGCTACTGACACTTTAAACGTGACACAGAAATACAGTAAAGGATGTCTTAACAGATTAAAGGTTTTGGTATTATAGTCATAATTGCTCAAAATGGATCTGCACGAACGTGATCAATGCACAAACGCAAAATTAATCGCAGTACTTTTAATAGTTGCGCATGTCCGACTAAAACAAATGCTTTTGCCTTTTCTGCAGCTTGTCTCCATGCATCTATTCTTATCTCAACCTCCAAGGGCATGTTCTGTGTTTGGAGTCACCGCAGCACACTCACTTTTTCGGCCTGTAGTCTGGAATGTTCCTGTCCAAGGAGATCCGGTCGCTGAGCTGGGCGTTGTAGCCGTACTCCTCGTACCTCCCCTCGCTCTCCCTGCTGTCTTCTCCTAACGTAGCAGCAGCTCCACCTTGTCCTAACCCTCCAGGACCTTCTACCAGACCCATGGGCTTTGCTAGACCTGCAGCACATCAGGAAAAAGTCATTTTGACTTCAGTTCAACACAAAAAGGTCAGCATCTCCCATAAGCACAGTCTTTAAAAGTGGGTTCATTATCGTAGGAGAATCCCACTGGTGGCAAGAAAATCACTGTGGGTGTGCGTGGGTGTAGGGTGATAATTGGAAGTTGGACACCAAAACACCTCCTGTATGTTTTGACACCTCTTTCATGCAGATCTTTCCTGGGTAAAAGGTGGAAAACCAGCTAACAAGGAACGTTCTCAGAACTTCTCTCAAAAGTAATCAAAAACAATCTTGCAGTAACGTTAGTAGAACGTTTTTTAAAGTTACAGATCTATATTAAAAATGTTATTGTAAGTTCTTAGTGGAATGTTTTGAAAACATTCTTAATGTTTTGCTACCTAATGGGAACATTACGGAAATGTTCTTACAACCTAAAATTCTTTTTAAGAACTGGGGTTTAAAGGTTGTCGATGTAAAAACAAATTAATTATTTCCTTTGAAAACAAAGCAATAAAGGTCCAACTCATTCTCCTGTTATTAGAATCAGATGCATTGCGGTATAAATCACAAATCTGACACTTGAAGCGCTATTAACTTCCTGGCGATGGTCTGACACCTAAAGAATAAAAAAAATGATTACACAAAATAAATTTATTACACCTGAGAACTTCAGTCTAATTGTCAATTTCAGACTGTTGCTTCTAATCAGAATCTTTAGTCTTACTGTTTAATATATACAAAGAAGTTTTTTGGGTTGAATAACTGACATCTTATTTGAAAGCCTGGATTCAAACCTTTGGTATGTTCTTTAAAAGAAATGAAACTGGGTTAACAGACCCATTAAAAATGCTGTTTCATTTTGACATTTAAAAGAGCAAAATGGTGTGTTTCGCTGAATTATTAACGGCTACATAAAAATTGTACCAGGTTTCAGGTGTATGATTCAAGGATGTTAATTGTAAACCTTGAATTCCAAAAGCAATTATTACATGTAAAACATGTTTTAATTAATGAAAGGAGAAATATCTCACAAATTATTATAATGTGTAAAATCATCATATTCATAAACTGTGTCACTAGAGTTAAATTAATATGATATCATGAAACGTCATGTCATCATATCATTTTTTAGAAGGTCAGCCTAAATAGTTTGGCTGGCTGTATCTTGGCAACTGAATGGGAAGATTGTGTCTTGGAAACCAAACCAATCCCTTCCACAAACACCAGTTGGTGCTGTATTAAACGTTAAACCCTGTTTCACTCTCAACCGTATAAGCCAGGCACACATTACAAATGCATATCAGAAAGAAAAAGCAAAAATGAGATCTCATTAGCGTCTCAGTTGTTTCTTCTAGACAAAATTGGAATTAATTTGAGGTCAAATTAAGCAATACAATTTAGAATTTCTGCTCTTTAGAAGTTTCCACCTGAAAAATGACTCCAGTAATGTCACACTTCATCTAGAGTTCCAGATGAGATCTCAGTAATGTCTCAAAATGTGCTCAGATTTGTCTGCAATCATAAATCAGACACTCCTCTAAATGATCTAAACTATTCCGTTGGCATTATTTTACAGCTCCATATTCGTACAATTTGTCAACAATTAACTGGTGTATATTTCTCATAGAGAAACGTCCAAGACTTAAATGAAACATAACTGAGATTTCCTCCAGGCAGCTCAGTCCCAGCTGAACTAGATAAGAAATTTCAGGCCTGTGCCTCTTTTCCCAGCAGTCGGGGCCTCCCAGCGTGCTGTCGGGCCTCCAAAGCCGTATTCCTGGATCACGAGATGCTCTCATGAGCCAAAGCTGAAATGGTAATGTGTCTCTCTGCTACCGTCTGAGGCTTTGTGTCTCTTTCTCTGTCATTGTTATTGCCATTGTCTCCACGGCTGCCTCTGCGGGCTGTTTTGAGAGAATTCTATTACACTGCAGCCTGGCATTTTGACACTAATCCCTGAGAGCCAGCTGTCTGTGGCAGACAGAACCTGCATATCACAGTGACTTAATGCAGATTCCTGCTAATACAACACAACATGTTGCAGAGAAACATCCATCACCTGTACATATCATTTCATGAGCATTTATGAATATGCACAGCATGGAAAGTTACCAAAGTTTTTTGCCAACAGAGTCGACAGTAGGTTTCAAAAATCTGAATTCACAGTGAGAATGTGGAATTGAAACGGAATGTAAAACCGTAAAGAAACTACATTTTAGGATTATGAAAAATGTAAATCAAAGAAACATTAGAATGCTAAATAAATGTTTGCACTTTTTTGGGGTCACTAAAATGGAATAAGCAAATTTGTACAATGCATCGAAATTTCTCACTTTACTGATGGTCTTTTAGACTCTGTTGTATTTGAAAATGTACTTTTTTCAAAAGCAAAATGAACCGGTTTATTTGAGTGGCTGCTAATAAATTTTGCAAAGGAGATTGTGCTGTTGTGAGGAGACGCTAGTTAATCTCGGTCTATGTAAATGTGTGTGCGTACGTGTGTGTACTCAGATAATAATATGCTTTGAGGGCTGTAAAGGGCCAGTTATAAAACAGCAGTGATTAAAGTGAGCTGAAGAAAATATGTCGCAAAGAATGAAGAAAGCGGGACGTGTTGTCGAATGAGCAATTACGCCATTTTCTCCCCTACACAGAATATCTTAGAATGTGCCTCTGTCATTATTACACATACCAAATAAAAGAACAAACTACAAACTGGTGATTTGCATGTTTTTCATTTACAAATCTTCAGTAATGGGATAAATGTGAAGTCTAGAAACTAATCAACGGTTGCTTCAAAGCAATTGTTGGTTTGCTGTGAGCTTCGTTCTCAACCAATAGAAATGTTCTGCTTTGTTCTGCTATGCATGGAAGAAATTACTATACACAAATTAGTTATTTCATTAACAAAATGCACTGAAAGAAGGTCTGAAATGGACCAAAAGCACTTACACATTTTTTCTTAAGTAAAATGCTGTCTAGAATGAAAATGACCACTGCACTGACCACTGAAAATTGCCACTTACCAGCAATTGCAAAGTAGAGCATCACCATTTTGCCAGGCTGTGAGGTAAACTAAAGTCTGATAGCAAATTTAAGACGTGTGTGATATCCACAACAGGAAAAGAGAGGTTGCCAGGTGCTCAGGGCAAACACTGCATCTCTGTGATACTGACAGTTATCATCTTTTGCAAAGGACAGATCTATTACTCCTAAGAACAATGCAAATTTAAAGATTAGTGGCCATTATATTCTTGAATATATCTCTGATTTAATACAATTAATGCATCCGAGTTTTAAAAAAGGACAAGCCCTTCAATGTGCCCTACCCAACTTCCCTTGCCTGCAGGAAAGACATCAGCAGGAAACAGGAACAAAAACAAAAGTGTTTATCAAGGGGTCTATAAAAACACAGAGAGGGTATTAACAAAGTAGGGTAATAAGAAAGACTGTAATTTGCTCCTAACATTTAAGTATGTATATGTATGTCTATATTTATATATATATAGAGAGAGAGAGAATTAAAGGATGTTTCTTAAATTCATAATAATACTAAAAAGGGGGACACAGTACCACTCTCTCTTTCTTTCTCTCTCTCCTTCTCTCCATGACATTCTTTCTCTCTCTGTGTAATAGATTGGCCTTTCCAGTCTCATTATTTTAACAGGCCGCTCAGCAGACTGTCTTTGAGGAAAGGCTTATGAACATGTCCTGTTAGCTGCGTCTCCAGCTTGGAATTTTCTGACAGATAGCTCTGATTTCACATTCGGTTGGAAGCATATTTCCATCATGTGTGCTTAACCACTTCAGTTCACTGGCATCAATACTTCACTCACGACAAGAGTGCTGAAGGCCAGGATACAGATCACAACACAACCCCGAGGGAAATTGTGTGTATGTTTCCGTATCACAGCTCACTTGTCTTAACAAACTTCTTAGTTATGTTTTCACTTAGATTAAAACTTAATTAAAACTAGGTCCACAAATTAAAAAGTGTATGTTATATTTTATTACTGTAAATAATTGTTTACAGTTTTGATTAATGTATTACTGTAAATAATTGTTCTTGTTATTTAAAATTACAGATTATATTAATTTTATTGACAATAATCACAGTAATGACAGCAGGTGTAAACAAAGCATGTATCTTTATGTACAATGTCATTTTCGTAGCTGTACAGAGCAAAATAAAAGTCATTAGTTGTTTGACATAGTGCACCTATGTTCTTTTAAACATCTTCCTCAAGCGATGTAGGTCACGACCTCTGACCTGACCCCTGGGGTTCTGTTTACTGTGTTTGCACTGTTCCAGACTATGACAGCTTTACGCAACACTGGCTAAATTCATGATGTTGCTGTTCAAGTCTTTGGTAAAGTGCTCTCAGAGAATTCAGGCTTGATGCACTTCACTCAGAATTGCTTTAAATTATGTAACAAGATTTGAAAAGAGAGAAAAAACTGAGCTTTATGGAATCCAGGCTAAAAGATACTCCTTTCTGAAGTGATTCAGAGGCTGGATAAATATATATGCATGTCAAATGTGATGCCAGCGTAGCATAAATATTCATGAGGAAGATGCGGTTAGAGGAGGTGAATGGCAGATTTAGTCTCCTTAGAGTCCACCATGAATGAATCAGACAGAAAAATGAGCTTGAACCATAAAACTCTGTGGTGGAATACCGGCATATAGGTTAGATTTATAACCAGAATTCATACAGTAAAACAAGCCACGACAGGAACCTGTACTGTACTGATAAAGCTGTCTTTGGTTTCACTTCTAAGGTCATTTATATTCACATATACATACCCTTAATGTAAAACATTATCACTGATCTTTTTAAGATTTATAGAATGACACAGGGGTGATTTTATCATTGCAAAGACAAAAGCTAAATGATTACAAAGATACATATAATAGACTCTCATGTTTTACTAAGAATGATGTCACATTAAAATAAGAATCTTAGATGTTCATTTGAATGTTGATATTAAATTAAGGAAATGACATCATGTACAGTAACACAACACTGTACTGGCAGGATCTGCAGGGTTTTACTCTTTATAGATGTAGACTTCTGTTTACATCCTTCCCTGCTTAAAATCTCTTCCATCTACCGCATCTGTGTTTGCGGCAATAAACTGAACTACAGCTGTAGAAATTAAACACACGTTGGCGGTACCGCTTACGGTAGATCTGCTGCCTAATCAAGGGGCTAATTGCACATTCTCATAGCTTTGCATTTTTAATAGCAGTCAGATAAAGGGTCTTCTCACATTGATCCGGCATTTCTAAACAACCGTGTTGGAGGCGGTTCCACTGTCTCCCCTGAACTGGCCCTTTAATTGCGTTTTGTTATCACAGTTAAATAGAATTATTAACTTCGTCCAAACAGCAAATGGTTTTGCATTTCCTGCACTAACTTAATCCATACTGTTGTAGTTTATATTATGGCACAGCCTGCATCGTGTATAATGTTAAATTCATTAAAGCAACTCCTGGGACTCTAGGTAACTGATTTTCAAAGCTAAATGTTTAACCTTTTGGTTTCATTGTTACATTTGTACTTCTAGCACACGTCAGTTTTTCTGTTTTACCTTTACCTTGGTCTCATATACAAATCAAAATGCACTATACAGTAAACAAAGAGGATAAACAGAAACAACTGACCACATTAAAAATAGACGTTACTGAGACACAAGATTTTAGGAAGTAGCCTAGAATCTCATATGCACTACATCACATATACAATACAATACAATACACTCAGAAATTATTATTAGACAAAAACAAAATCTAAATTCCTTTCATACCATGATTCTCATTTAATAAATGTTTGGGAATAACACAACTCTCCTTGGAAAACCAGAAATATTGTCTGTGTTTATGTATTATATGTTCTTTGGGAAATTATTCATCAATGTAATGGTCAGCAAATAGCATTTTATAGCATATTTACAAGCATGTGCTTGCTAGCCACAGCCAAACTATTACTGCCTTCTTGTAAAACTCACTGTGTCCCAGAATTACAATTGGACCTTGGTGTGATCCTCTGGGTCTCACTGTCAGGACTATAAACTTCTGAAAAATCACTTGGAATCACCATTGGGGGGATAAAACATAACAGGAATGAGAAACAAATTCCGGTCTCAATATCATGTACAATTATTGGGAGCTTGGCACCATTTGTGCACCAGAAGACTGTGTAGCATCAGATAAATGAGTGTTAAAATAACACTTAATGCGTAACAGTCGTAACATCAAGAAGATTTGTGACAGACTGGTGAACTCCACTGAGTGGAAAGCCTGGGGGGGAATATGTGTTGGTACTTGTGCAGAACGAGGGGCATTAGAGGGCTTTTTTGTGAAGCAGTGCCTCTTGGCTTTCCTCCAAATGCAAGGAGAATCATTTAATCTGACAGAGTGACCCCCTTCATACACAAATGGTGCCGGTCTTGCAGAATAACAATCAGATCAGAGGCACTAAGCAAACCAGGAGCGAGGGCTTCACAGACTTTAAAAGGAAACATAGCACATCAGGTAAACAATGACCTTTATACTGTATGTTCTGCAGGAGAAAGACTAGGAGCACGGTGACAGAAAATGGGCTCTGATATTTTAAATAAATTAACTTACGGTGAGTTTGGGTGTAGTTAGGGGAGGAAGATTATAGTAGAACAGTTACTTTTAACATTTCAGCTAACAGGGTTTTCAAACTGTAGCCTGTAGAATGATCTTAAAATAAATCTTTAATGATTGCTATTTTATCATTCTCAGATTACTCTTGCTGTTAAAAAAATGAATAATAATAAGGTAAAAATGATGGTCAACATGCTTTGAGTGTGAGACACACTCACATAGACCAAACTGTATTTATGTCACAGGCAGGTATTAACATCAGTTCTTTACAACTTCTCTGTATTACCTGGATATTTTAGTTACCGAAGATTATGTTGAAACTTAACAATGACTGTAATGAGAGACGTTAACAAACATCATAAAATCACATAATGCTTAAAAGATTCTTACATTTAAGCAGTTAGAAACGTCTATGAACTTTCGTGTATTTAATAGGGTGACATAACATGTAACATTAGGTAACGTGGGACACCTAAACTCAGCTATTTACAATATTTACATCAAAACTCCTGATTTCTTGGTTTATCACAAGCAAGCCAAGTTAATATTATCAAATTACAGCCGGACTGTCGTGTGATAAAGTGTGCAATGGCAGAAAATTGCATTTCAATGTGCATATACGACGATCTGTTAAGCATTACGGCATAAAACGCTTGCAAATGAGTAAATAGAAATCCAGTATTACTAAAACCAACATACCGTTTAACTGGTTATAAACCACATCTTCCAGGCGCTCGAGCCTTTTGAGAATGGACTGTCTGTCCATAGAGTTCGTAACTTTGGCATTCCTGCCTCGCAGCCTCTGATCCGACAGCCTCCCGATCTGGACCAGCTCTTCGGATCGGTCCTGGATCCTGCAGTAGACCGAGAACAAGATGATGCCGACGAAAACCAGAATGTTGACCGTCAGCAGAGTTTTGATCTTGCGTGCCACAGCCATTAAAGCGACTCTAATATTGATCCATGTAGAAAGGGGATGTGACCCCGCCGTGGAGGGAGCTGTCCTTTCAGCACCACAAACAAACGGTACGCCGCAGCTTCTCAAGCCTAACAGCTGATCAAAGTGTGCGTGCTATGCGAAGATGTACGCATGCAGATTAAAGTCAAGTAAGTAAAGACAGCCGATTGAGACGCATACGGGTTGCGATCAAAGCCCACCGCCTCCGGTTCTTCTGTTGACCCCCATTATAAACGCTTAGAAATGTGTCCGACCAGCCTACGGAGATGATGCGTACGCCGCGAGAGGAAACGCACGCGTTTAATCACGGCGTGCATCGGCCAGCACGAGTTGAGGCGGAACGCGCGAGATGTGCACGGTTCAAATGGTTCATTTTAAATGTCAATGCATGTCAAACAGCGACCGTCCGTGTGCAGCATCCCTCCCTCGGCTCCGTTGCTCCGTTCAAGGCGCAGGGAAAACATGCATCGCGCTCATCGTCAAAAGAAGACACGATTTCACTGACCAGGGCAGATGCAATCCAATGCACAATCCGTACGCAACAATAGCAGGCGGACGTAAAAAAATCGCTGTCACGCGATTCCCGTTACTGTTCGCGCTTTTCACGGTCGCGTTCTTCTTCTCTCGCGCTCCCTGCGCGCTCCCTCCTCTCGTCCCGCCCTCGTGCTCGCTTTTCAGCGCCCGGGTGACGTCGGCAAACTCATGAATATTCATCAGAGGGATTGGGGGGGATGAAAAGCAGGAATATGATGGATGATGAGGACGGCAGCTGGAATACATTCAGATGTTTTCACCGTTTTACCTCGCAGAGCTTGTGGAAGAAAAGTTATGACCGAATAAATCCAGTTCACACAAAGAAAGATAATCATAATGATAACTGTGAAGTTTTACAAACAGATTTAAATGTTAGATAATAACAGAGTTTGCATTGTAACTAACAATACAGAGTAACGATAGCGTTGGGATCACGTTTTATTTCCAGCCGATGAACGATAATACATTGACAGCCAAAATTCATTTTAATTCAGATTTCTCTTATTTAAAAAATTTCTTTCAGTAAAGCTTATTTACTACAGTCAGCATGAATGCTCGTTTTATCATTCTTAAGATGAACTGGCCTTAAATATAAATGTGATATAAATCTAAATTCTGATTGGATGAGCCGCATTAAAGTCATTGTAAATGTCGATAATCGTACATCTGTGATGTACGTCAATATACACTCATTCGCTACGTTGCCTGGCAACCAAAAATAAGAATAATGCACTTGACGGAAACAATTCTGATAATTATTAGTAACTGAGCTGCTCCTATGGAAAATTGGGGCCTTTTATCATGATGCTTATTATAAGCTACTTGATATGTCCTTTTGTTACAGTGATTTTTGCCAGGCATGTAATGCATGGCCTCTCAGAGCTTACTGTTTTATTTTAATGTATGTGCTGAGAACGCTCGTTCACACATGAGCAGACCAGACACATGCAGAACGCAATGGGCAGTTCTTGCACCCTGCTGAGTTGAATATCTGCCATAGGAACTGATCAGCAATTCAATCTAAATAATGAATCAGTAAACTGCAGCCAAACAGATGGACAGAGAGAATTAGAATAGAACACTGTCATGCTGTTTATACTATTTCTGCAGTATACACTACGTGTGCTGTACTTAGTATGCAAATTGTCTGTGTTTATATACAGGCTGGCGTACTACATATTCAACAATGTGCTGTTATCTACAAGAGCACAAAACGCAATAATTAGTTTCTTCCTGGTTCATTCGTCACACTACAAATAAAAGATTAAGACTGTTCACATCTTTTGAGTCATTATTTGATCAGACTGCCCAAAGTTAAGAGCATTTTACACAAAATTGGATTTATTTCAAAAATGAAAGCTGGATGCCACCCTAAATTAAACACGCAATGTGATTAGGTCATGTGGCAACAGTATAGCAATAGAAATGTTGCATAATGGAGTGTGTTTTACCTGCCATTACCAGCATGGTATACTGCAGAATACAGTATATGTATTTCAATAGTTTTTTATTCTATACATAGCCAGAGAAAGAGAGGGAGTGACAGACTGAGAGAGAGAGAGAGAGAGAGAAAGAGAGAGAGAGCTTATGCTTTCACCTGATTACAATCACAGTAAAGTGGGCCACCAAATTAATTTTCATTTCCACAGATTATATTTTATGAATTTATGCTGGTTAATCGTATTTAGTGTTGGTTTAGAGAAGTATCCCCCCTCTTGTTTATAGCGCAGCTGGGTCAGGAACTGTGAGATGGCAAAAACACATTTAATATCTTGCAAGGTTTCTCACACCTCGACCTTGTACTGCTGATGGTGTCAACAAAATATAGTGCCCACAGGCAAAAGCTGAACTGCAAGACTAATCAAATAAAATCTAAATTCAAGAACATCTGAAGACGTATCTTACATCTGAATCCTACAAAAAAGTAATAAAACTAAAAAAATGTTAAAGCGAGTAGAGTGAAAAAGTCAATGCCTCCGTTTGTGTTAAACTCAGACTTGTTCTGGCTGTGGAACAGAAGTTGCAAACGCTCACAAATTTTACGAGGAGCAAAACTCGCCTGCGGGAAATAGAGTTTAATCCTCTCAAAGCAACCCATGCTGCCTCAGTAACACTGCATCTGAAAAATAACCAAAATAAAATAAACGGAAAAAGATAGAAAAACACAGGAGTATTCAGTCAATAACACCCCAATGCATACAAATAGTTTTCACATGAGACTTCAAACACCAAACTGAACTGGTTCCCCTGGTGCTTTTGCTGGTGATTTTTTCTCAAAAATCATCTCATCTGTCTTTCATTTTTATTTGAATTAATCTGCTTTAAAGCTCTCATAGTCCTCTACCTACAATTATTAAGTTATACGTCTTCTGTTTACTATAGCTGTCGTTTATTCTCATAAGCATAACAACAAGAAGGTTTGGCATAACTGGCTTTCTTTGCACAATTTAATTAGTTTTCCTGCTTAATGTGAATCGCATTACAGAAGATGCTGATTAGGTTTATAGAGACGTCTGCTGAAGCAGATGGGCCCTGGGAATCGCTTGCATTTTCTCCAAAACAATCGAGAAAAGGTGAACGCTGCGGAACGCCCTCGTTTTTTGTGGCACTGTTAGTTATGACAGTAGTTTTCACTTCCAGAACAACAAACAACGGTAAGAATAACTTTCATAAGACAAATAAACATCGAACCTGTAGCCAGCAAAATCATAAAATCAACCAAGCCAGAAATTTTTAACATACTGGGTAAAATATGTTTGGCAATAAACGTTCGTTTATAACTCTCAGTGCTGTTTTCATAAAGACTCTTTTCTGTAGTGAATAATAAAGGAAGAAGCAAGTGACACATTTTTTTCTCCATTAGAGAGGAACAAAGCACGTAATGTTTTTTGTGTATTTTGAACTTGAACGTCTAAAAATAGAAAGATAACTGCACCAAGCTGATCCTCTGACATGCTTTTATTTGTTGTGCTTATAAAGACGCTAAAAGACGATCCCACCTGCCTTTCAGAGCTTTTAGCAGCATTAGCTCAGGAGGAAGCCAATCTTTCCTTGTACACCCAGTTGTCACACACTGATTTTACCGAACCTGAGAAAAATAGAGGAAGTGAAGGAGCGCTTAAAGGAGAATTGATGTCTTTACACAGTAGCTTCTCTGTCTCTGTAACACACAGTTGCTCCCAATTAACAAGCTAATCATTAATCAACAAATTGAGAAACTGTTACTTATCAGTGCATTGGGGGGGGTGCTTCATCATCAAGTTAAGCAACTCATTTCCTTGTTTGTTTGTTTGTTTGTTTGTGCTTCTGTGTCAGAGAATACAGAAGTCACTATAACTGCATGACATTGAAGAAAAATACAATATGCAATACGATAATACTTTAAATTTACAAAAAACATTTAAAATATTTTTAATACAGTATAATAAAAATTACATAACCAGCATGCTTTCACATTCTTTCACTAGATTTTCTGACAGTAGTCTCTCTGTTATCTGTATCAGCCTAAAACTGATTATATTTTGATTGTTTTAATATATTGTGCAGCCCTAGAAGTGACTAAAGAAAACTGTAACACTTAACACTGTATTAAATATTTAACAAGAAACCTTTTTGCTTACAGCAAAGACACACATTTCCATCTGCTGTATATACTTACAATTGGTATTGGGGTCAAATTTACAGAATACGTTGCTTTAATGTTTTGATTTCAAGGGCAGATAAACACTGATGCCAATTATTAGGTATTCCCAGCCCATACAAAGTTATTCCTGGATTTATTTTTCAAACATGTCACTTTCCCTCAGCCTTCTTTAACTGAACGTGAAGTGTGTATTTTCACCACCAACACTGAACGGTATTGCCAACACGATTGGTCAAAACCCAAAGCATGAAATCACAAGCCTTCACATGTAAACTAGAATAAAGCCCCCACATTAATGGCCTAGAATAACCCCCTATCCAGAACTTCACAGTGTAATATATAATGACACTAATCCAGTGGAGTGTCTACAAGTCTGCCAGAGTTTATACGTTATCACTTCCAGCTAGCCTGCAGCTACTAACTCAACCGCAGCCCTGTCTTCTTACGTTATTATGCTTATTAAACATGCAAGGAGCATTTACATACATACTGGTAGAAAGAAAAATTATTATTTTAAAATTAATCAGATATTCTGCATGTAATCCATTGATTGGAAGAAGCGTCTAATCCAATCCTCACCTTTCCAAAAAAGCTTCATTAATTAGAAACTTCAAAAAGTATAAAGGCCCGACTCGCAGCACACGGCATAACCAATATGCAAATTATGTACAAGCAACTATCCTTTCGTGGTTGGCTGCAATCTGCTGGCCAGAATGGAATAATTAACATTAGTGCCTTTAGATTTACAAGCAGCTGCTGAACAGTCTTAAGGATATAAAACCCATGACTGATGTTTGCTATCATAACAATACAATTGATGCTTGGGCAAAAAATATGACAGCTGTATCTCTTGTTGACTAATGCAGATTGAATAAAACTCATAAAATGATGTAAATGTGGAACAAAAATGAACTTGACATAGATAGAAAAGATAGAACCTTCCCAGCTAACAATTTTAGATTGTGAAAAGGTTTCCCTAACGTTTCCATTAAATATTAAAAACTGTAAAAATGTATACTATATATAGATAAAATATATAGATAAAACGTTCTGCAAACGTTACTAAAGGACTTTTAGAGAAGAGAACGTTAGCCAATGTTCTGAGGCCATTGCCTGTGAGCTGGGTTAGTCTAAGTAGATGCCATATTTAGCTTAACGTGAAAAAAATACGGCTGTGTACAGTTTGTTTGACATGTTTCATTGCTGTGTCTTTCAGCCACTAAAACATTTAAAATGCATTTCCTTCTAGAAACCTCTAGAAAACAGGGATGGAGGCCATTAGATGTGACACGGAATCTCATGAAAGCACAACATATTTAATAAACAGAATTTCTAT
>JAZGTK010006294.1:8157-21014 GCA_036877625.1 Ambastaia sidthimunki
GTCAGTTTAAATGTTAAGTGTAAAGGTAATTAAAGGATGTAAGTGTGTTTTGAATCATCTTGTATAAGGAAATGAAATACATCTGGACTGAGTGAATCTCTGCATTCAAACACATCCAACCATTTTCAAGTAAACATTGTATTGTGAACTGTGCTGTGATTGGCCGACATTTACAGCCAATAAATGAAA
Organism: Ambastaia sidthimunki; assembly: GCA_036877625.1. Lineage (NCBI taxonomy): Eukaryota > Metazoa > Chordata > Actinopteri > Cypriniformes > Botiidae > Ambastaia > Ambastaia sidthimunki. Next base: position 8,347 of record JAZGTK010006294.1, read on the forward strand.
AGTATAAAATCTAAATGCATCTTTTCACCCGACACAGCGGGTCTCATTTCAACCCGTCGTTCACCGTAGCTGTTTATCTGTGTGGTGGGATTCAGCTGAAGATGGTGGTCCCATACCTGCTCTCTCAGCTCACGGGGGGGCTGCTCGGAGCAGCCATGGCCAAAGTGAGTCACACTGCTTTATCTGTCAGATTAACGTGCTTGTACACCTGTACACAGCATTAACACTACAGCTGTGTTCACACAGGCAGTGATCAGCAAACAGGAGTGACTCCTGAATTGTCCTGTTCACACAACAGCTTACAGAAGTGACTCCAATACTGTCATTATAAACCAAACTCAATCCTCTTTAAGCTTTAAATGAACGGGTGTCAGTTCAGCTTCAAACCCTCGTGTGTCGCTAGTTAATTACAGCTCTGTGTAAAGAACAGAACAATGCAGGAAAACGCAACAAAAGATGTAAATAGGTGGACGCATGTAATGCGACGCCATCATTACATGCAACGTTAGCTTCACCAGTCACACAACAATGCATGACACGTTTCTCTGGGTTGTTTTCAGGGCATGACCTCAGAAGAAAACTATGCCAGGACTGCGGGCGCCGCATTTGCAGTGGTGCAGTCGGAGCAGCAGGTGGTGAAGGCCGTGTTTGGTGAAACTCTCATGACGTGTCTGATGGCTGTGGTGGTCTTACTGACTGCAGTTAACAGCAGGAGTAAAACCCCCCTGCTGCCATTTGTGGTGGGCTGCACGCTCATGATGAATGTGCTGGTGGGGTGAGGGATTTATTACGTTTCAGAGCTGGTTTAGAACCGGTCTGTGTGCGGTATGGAGGTGAACTGGTTCTCTGTGGGTTTCAGGGCTGATGTGTCCGGTTCCTGCCTGAATCCTGCCAGAGCTTTCGGACCTGCGGTGCTGAGCAACTACTGGGCTCATCACTGGATCTACTGGGTCGGTCCGGTTACCGGTGCGCTGGCAGCTGCTGGATTAGTCAGGTTAAACTCTTAACACACAGATACAGTTACTGTCATCAGACAGGTTACAGTAATGTAATGTACAGTAATGTACAGTAATGTACAGTAACAGACTCACAGAAACTGACTGATAGAAACTGTTTTCATCATTTTCTCTTACAGGCTTCTGCTGGGAGACAGTAACACACGAGTCCTGCTGAAGTAACTTTCAGTTTATCTACAGATCTTTCATACAGACTCTCTTAAAAATGTCTGTTCAGAGGAAACATGCACTGATTTTGCATATATATAAAGTGCGTTTAAGTACACAGGAGTTATAACTGATTACTCTGTTTAACATCAGTCATCAGATAACTGACCACAGCTGGTTAATAACAACTCAACCTGTTAAACTTCAGTGTATAACAGAGGTTACACATACACAGAGTGATTGATCTGAATGTGAGGCAGTTATTAGAAACACAGACAGATTCTGGAAACCTTCATGTCAAAGGTGATGACCTGTGATGACCCGTGATGACCTGTGATGAGCCTGTCAAACCTGCACGTCAGTTATTCTGTAATCACTTATAAAGATTATTCATCAGCTGAACTCCTAAAGAACAGAATCTGTGCACGTTTCATTAGAAATAAAACACTTGAATTTAGTGTTGAGTGACATTTATAACTCTATGAATATTCGTGATGTGATGATGTGTTACGCGTTATAGTCCATAATGACGTCAGCATCACCTCCAAACAAGCGCACGATCCAACTTCAGTGACGTCATCGGCTGTATTTCAGCACTTCAGATTAAATGATGAATAAAAATAAATGTACATGATGTGTCGCAAAATCACAGAATCACATTGACGCGCACATAAATATTTAAGTTTACGGTTCTGAATTTTCGGGCTTGTGTTTGAACAAATTTTCCCCGAGAATAATTCTGAGACCCCAACAAACATCTGGACACTTAAAGCACTCTTAAAAATACAATTTCATTGCATAAATAAAATATTAAACTAAAAATATATTACAAATACTTTTGGGGCCGCTGTATGTCTAACAAATGGTTGTTTAGCATCGATCTTATTAAAAACATTAAAATCAGGTTTTGTACATTTATTAACTTTCTGGTTAACATTATAAATATTAAATTACCAGCGCAAGTGTCTCTATAAAATTACAAATGTTCAAGTAAAAACTTACTTTTAAATTTAATCTAGTTTTATGTCATAATGTCGAATCTCTGAAAAAGCCTCAAAGATGTTTGTGTTTATATTTACATTTCTGATAGAAACGGACACAAAACGAACATTTAATAAACATTTAAAAGCAAACAGGAACATATACAGTGTAAAATGTGTTTTTAACGTGTAGTTTTGAATGAAGGGGATTGTTAGAGACGCATCTGATCTCTAAACTTCATGGCGACATCTTGTGGCTTTTACTGAACTGAAATCTGTTCAACACTTAAACGCTTCTGAACGTCTTCATGAATAAAATACTGAATTTGACATTTTACTGAAATTACTTTGCGTTTGTACTGATAAAAAACTGAGATTTACAGAAAACTGTGGACGGATATTAAACACGATACCAGTCCTTAAATTAACTCTCTTAACTAACAGATCATACAGATTTATCTCCACCTCAGTGTTAACTGCCTTTCTTCTGTATATAACATAAAATAATAATAATATCTACAAATTAAAAAATCATAACTCTGTAACTCGTAAAATATTTAGTTTGTTGGGGGCGACGCTTTTCTTTTCTTGATAAGACGCAGCATTTAAAAAATAACATTGAAAGATAAAATGTAGATGAGCGATAAAGGTTATAAAGTAAATGTTTGTGCTGGTACAACCACATTTACTTCAATATACAGAGATTTCAGGAGAGGAAACCTGTATTATTTAACATGCATTATCTGTCATTAAAACAGCGGCTCATGTTAATGTGACTTAATGTTCAAATAAACGCAGTTTCAAACCAGAAACAAACGCGCATGAAAATCATTCAGAATGAATTTGTTGCATTTGAAATATTCAGATATTGTGTGGGCAGTTTGTTAATAATGAAAGAGGCTTTTGGACATGAAAGGCTAAATTACATTTTATTTTAGATGTTAGACTCTGATACACGGAAAATACTGAAATCTCTCTTACACTAAACAGCAAATGAAACATGTTCATTTAGTTACATCTCATTACAAACATTTTATTAAACCTTGTGTTCACTGTCCCACGTGCACTTTCTTATTTTAACCCCAAAGCAGCAAATGTTAATATTACATCTGTACCATCATCAAAATTACATCAAATCCTTTTTTTTGAGGAATTTTTACAGGGGAAAATATATTTTGCGTCACTTTCTTTCATATAATAGAAGTTGCTCAATAATAAGATTATGGCACGAAACAGCAAATATCCAAACAAAATTCGTTCATAATTAATAAGTTTAAATCTTAAATACCTTTAAATATTTAGGCCTAAAATATTCTGTCCGAAAGCAGGAAATTAAATCTTTATCGTCTTTTTAAGGTTGTATTTTAACACAGATTACTTCGTTTAGACTTTATACAAGCATAATCAAAATATGACGAACAAATATGATAACAAATAAGTCCAGGAAAGCGAAACTAAACAATTTCGGCTGGAAAGGTGCATTAAATTGAAATGATGTGTTAACAGCATCATAATAAAGCTGAAAGCGCGACAAATAAAGCGACAACGTCACATAAAATCTGAGAAATAGAAAAATAAACTTCATTTTCACTTCGTTTTCATAGAAAATGTGAATGGAAATGTGGACTAAACATACCATATATTTTTTTTGCATTATATACACGATTGCAAGACTTCACTGTACAGTTACAGACTAGAGATGATATAGAAACATCGGTTTAGTCGCATTGCAATAGTTGACCTGGTTAACCCGCCGTGACGTCATCTGCTCTCGCTGAAGAAACCTTTATCTGTCGAGCTCTCTTTAATCGTCACAGTCAACGCGTTACTCGTGACGTCAGTCACGATTATTTGCTCCACGTGTTGGAAACTGGGCAGCCAGGACTCATCGCTGTCCTCCGCCAGACTCAGTTCATCGCCGCTGTGAGGGGAGGATGGAAACCGCTGAGGCTTCATCTTGGGCTGGTTCAGGTCACCGCTGGGACTGTCCTTCCGCCCGTGTCCCAAAACATCATGACCCTTTCTTATAAGGGTGCCAGCGAGCGTAAAACTGGTGCCCTGCATTGACTTCAGATCAGCGCTGCTGAAATGAAGAACGTCGCGCTCGGGTGTCTCTCCGGGTCTCTCTGATTTGGGTGGCCGGTAAGATAGGGGTTTATCCGCCTTTCGTTTAACGCTTTCGGGGGTCGGGCCTCCGGCTGGACGGAACTTGGGTTTCGGTCCGCGTTTTTTAGGGGACCCGCTGAAATCTAAGGGGCGTTGCGCGGTCATCTCGAGGTCCGCGGGTCGCACGCGCACGCTCTCGCCTCGGTTCACGGTGCTCGGTGGAAAGATCGTCGGCACGACCGCCCGGAGACCCTCGCGGGCCCTGGGCGTCACAACCGGCTCTGCCACCGGAAACGACACCCGCAGATCTCGAGCCATCTCCCGCCGGTACTCATAGCTTTTGCTTTTTGCTTTTGCCTAAAAAAATGCAAAATATATATTTTTATAATATAACAAACATTAATAACATATGTTCATAATATTTATTATATGCATTTTTAACATATATTTTATATACATGTTCAACACAGTCTAAATCATCAGATTACATGATTTCATTGGTTAAGGAAAATCAAGACATCAATTTAAAAGAATTAAAACTTTATATGTAATTAAATATAAATGTATAGTAGCATCAGTAAACGGGTTTATGTTATACATAAATCACATTATCACATGTTTGTTCTCTCACCTTTAATAAAAAGGTTTCTGGTTTCGGGCCTCGTTTCTTTGGGCCGAACAATTCCCTCTCGCGCTCCCTGTGACACACATGATATTTACAACATGTGAAAAACATTCATTTATCCAGAACGATTAAAATAAGAGACACAAACCTCTCCTCAAAAGCGGCGAATAATCGCTCATCCAGAATATTTTCCTCCGGTTCCCATGTGCTGTATCTACAATAAACATCATATACAGCCAATTCAAATGCATCAGTGCAATAATAACTATTATATATATTAATAACAGCAATAACATGATATAATGCAAACATCAAATAATAATAATAACATGGTTAGCCAGTTTTATTTTTAAATAGCGACGCTGTTTCAGTCTCTGTCATTCTTATAATGTGTAAATTCGTGCATGTGTGAAACGCATTAATTCATACACAAGCGCGTCTCATATGATGTTATTGTTGCTTTATGAGCTCAAATAAATCAAATCATTATGCTGTGGTCGTTTATTAAATATTGTCTCTTGAGCTGCTGAGCGTCTCCATCACCGGCCTCGTCCGCCAGCTCGCGTTCACCGCCCTCCGCTTCAACGCTCGCGAACGACGCGCGGCACGAAACGCGTCCTCCGCTACAATCTACCGCCATTGCGTCGCGATCACTCACTTTTGAGACCAGCCTTTCCATTTCACCAGATACTCCATCCGTCCCTGAAACACACACACACTGCCATTAGCACGCTAACGCTGCTAAGCTAACCTAACGCGTCTAACGCGTCAAAATCAGACATCCGGTCGCTTCCTAACGGAGCGCGAGCACCGGCGACGGCACTTACTCTCCGTATGCGGCGCTTGATGATGGATTCGGCGGCGAACACTCGCTCCCCGACGGCCGACAGCTCCATGTTTACTTCCACCTCGCAGATATTTTTCCTCCGCCTGAACGATCCGCCTGAACAGCCCATAATACTCCCTCCGCGGAGACGTCATCACGTACTGGGCTGTTGCCATGGAGACGCAGGAGCGACGGGAGGAGTCGAGCGTGAAACGTGATAAAATGTGACCGTGTGTTTTATAAGCTCGTGTTATAAACTGGACCGCACGTGTTGATCGCGCGCATGCGCACTAGAACTGCGGAGAGGCGCGTCGGGCGTTGCGACGCGACGCGTTGCTTCTGATACGGCAGGTGTGGACATGATCGCGATTATATGACACGCGTCGTTTAAAGTGATTGTTTTACAGTAACGAGGTGAATGAGGAACGACGCGTGTGCGGATGCGGTGAAACGCAAAGACGGAAGAGACGCGTCGAGTCAACGCAGCCATTTTCCCACCACGTCACGTCTTTGCCTTTCAAATGACTGTCAATTAAACGCTTAACACTTCATTAAAAACATAATGTCAGGCTTTTAAAATGCAATTTAATAACAATAATAAATGCATTTGATAAAGTATAAAAGTAAATAACGATTTCAAATGCATGAAACTGATTTAGATAAATTAATATATATATTAAATTCATTCAGTTTACTGTTTTGACCGAAACTCACAATTGATCAAACAATATCATTAGATTAAGAGTTCGTATATTATAAATGCAGACCATAAATATAATGACTGTAATATAATAAGATTAATATTCAAAGTATTAATAATGATTATAATTAAAGCTACAATAATGCGTGTCATTGCTTTGAATAAATTACTAGTCTAAATTCTGTCAGTGTGTTTCGTTGTATTAAAATATAGGTTACATATATTTTTCCTCGCGTGTGATGTTTATTTTCTTTAATGTCACATTTAATCTGTTAATATAATAAAGACATTAATTCATTTTTATTTGACGGATCATTCGATTTTTTTCAGATTCATTTGATGCAGCGGATAATAAACAAACGTGTTTTTGCATTCGTTCGTTGTTTATTTTAATTGTATGAATTTCAGATTTTGCTGGTTAAAGATCTTGATTATTATTATGTTGTTATTCTAACGCATATAACCATAAAATCCGTTTTTCTGATTATTTCACTAAAACTGCTATAAGACTATCAGCGAACTGTAATCGAAAAAATAATAATATGTTATTTAAAATACAAATAGGCTGTTAATAAACAGACCATTCAGCGTCACATTATTCATGCTAGAAAACCTGCGATATAGTAAATGGTAAATTAATAACATAATTATCATTTATTTCACCAAAACCGACAGAATTATTCTAAACATTTCGGTTTATTGATTATTGATAAACAGCCGAATGGAGTCAGTACGACTGCATCCCATATTGCAAATATATCGGGACAAATAAACAAGGAAAACAGATAAAGTTGCATTAATTGCTTGTGTTTTATACATTAAGAGTTTCATTTGACAAAGCTTCAAAATACTAACAATTTACAAAATAATAATAAATGTTTAAACAAGAATTGCAACACAAAGAGAAAGAAAGAACGAGAGAGAAATTACACGCGTTTACAATCTGAAATGAATTTTCTCCTGAATAAATGTTATTGTATTTGTTTAAACTGTATTAAATATTCAGCGATTGAAGACAAATAAACACAAGAAGATTATTTTAAATGACAAGATCCGGCATTGTGAGACAATAATGCATTAATGCTTTTGTATACTTTTGTGTTCTGTTTGTGTGAATCTATCTATCTATCTATCTATCTATCTATCTATCTATCTATCTATCTATCTATCTATCTATCTATCTATCTATCATCTGCTAGGAGAGACGTGCATGTATTTATCATTATTATTCATTGATAATATTTGTAGGGTTAGATGTTGTAGATGAATCACACGTCATGTTTTACAGTGTGAAATGTCGCAGCATGTGTTTGTTTTCTCGTGTTTAATGAACAGATCGTGTGCGCGCACGTTGACTGACGTCATATCATGTGCGTCTGATAACGGGACGGATCATTGTCGCGTTATTGTGATTGTCCTGCTGTTTATTACTTTATTTATCACACGTTTTATCACTGGAAATATTTTGCTGCCCGATAAATAAAGATTATCTACATATATTGATAGTGAAGGTCATTTTTAACGCTGATCTCTCTATAGGTATAGCAGGCTAATTCATTTACATTCATCATATATGAAGCATTAGTTTGCCTGTAGAAAGACGTGAGGTTGTGTGTTGTGTGTGTGTGTGTGTGTTTTCTGATGTACTGCACCTATAGGCGGCAGCATCGCTAAATTTCACTCACACACACTCCAGAAATCTCTCAGTACAGTAATTCTCTCTGATAAATGAACAAGAGGCTCAAACCTATAAAAAAATTTGAAATTGGCCAAATGTTTCGTGATCTTTGCCTTTTATTTTCTTTGTCTGTGTGCAGGTCACTGAGAAAATGAAATTTTTTCCCTTATAATAAAACACTGAAAGTTAAAGTGACTAAAACATTCTGAAACATTTTATTGTTGTTAAAAAGATTTTTATATGGATTTAAGAAGCACTTTTAATTCAAGGTTTACTGTATGAAATGACATGCAAATAAACAGCCTCAGCTTTACATCATCATTGTGTCATTTGTACTCATATCTAAGTGTTTTTACACAACTCTGCACATAATCACCTGTTTAATGTGAGCAATAGTCCTACATTTTCTTCTCACACATAATGAAATGATAAAACAAGCTGAATGTTGTGATTATCTCTGACTGCAGTCACACTATGATACAGAATGATCTGCAGGAGGGTTAGATTGACTTTTTTATTGAACTCATTTACAAAATATATTCAGGAGGTGATATAGTGCAAATAAAACTCATTAACATCAAACAATCCAGTTGTTTCTCTAACATTGCACAACAAAGACCTCACAGGTCAACAGCTTCTGGAAAATACATCATCATCCAACAGCCAATCAAAATCTCCTACACTAATATCCAAAAATACTTTCTAGGTACATTCATGTACATTTATGATGCTACGTTTCCAAGCAACTCAAGATGTATAGCTGTTAGTTACATGTACATCTGAACGTTATACCTCCAACGTTGGAAGAACATTGTCCTTACATTTGTAAAAGGTGATTAAAGTTGTGTCGATTTAAAATGTGAACTCATTTCCCCAACGGTCTAAATTACAGACACTGAAACATGTGGTTAAGTGCATTTAACATAAAGCTTAGAAGTGAGTTCTTCAGTTTCACCAGTGTGCTAAACTCATTAGGCAGGTATTTTCTAAGGTAGGTACAAATCTGTATTCATTCAACGCATTATCACTGTACACTATACAAATATGGGTTTTCCCACAAGTTAGACTTCAAGAACTGGCAGCAAATTGCCAAACATCTCAGTTTTAAGCATTACAAAATGCAAAACTGACATCTAAACAAACACTATATTAAGTGCTTGTTTATTTGTATGAAAATTATATACAAATAAGGAGTTTATTTGTTCCAAAATAGCTGTGATTGGGGCATCCATTGTGATTGCTTCATTCACCAACAAATGAGAATCCAGTATTTTGCTCTTATTGCCCTGGAACGTATTCCTTAAAGGTCACAGTCAGGCAATTTGTGGTGATATCTGTGATGATAACATTACCCACAAATGATTTGAAATGGTTGTCCACTTTCTCTGAGCTTTCTGGAACCTTCTCCTCATTGGAATGAACCTGTTTTGAAGTTCTTGTTGGACCACAGCTCAAGTCAATGGGCTCCTCAAGAATGGTGTCGGTAAAGTCATAACTATAAGTGTCGCTGGCGTGTGAGCTTCTGTAATGTAAGTTTATGGGTTCTCTTTGAGGAGAAGACAGAACCGTATTTGGAGCGCTGATGCTTCTAGAGCTGAAGAACTGCTTACAGGTTCTCACGTCCTCACTGGGTTCTGACAGGTGCCTCTTACGGTGACTGACTCCAGATTTGGAAGTCAGATGCAGCTGTTGATCATCACACATTTCCATATGATCGGTGACTACATCCACTTTTTCTCCGTTCTCTGCTGGCTTGGCTTTCGTGAGGTCAACCTTCTTGTGGGACCTTTCTTGAACACACTCACCAGAAGAAAAAACTTTGCCATTGTTCTCAACAGAACCATTCTTCTGGCTGTCTCCTTGATCTGATGTTTCAGCACCACACAGATTGTCCTTATTGTTCTTTGTAGGTTCCTCTTGGTGTTTTGCTGTTTCCGGTCCAGAAGCGCCTCTGTTGTTTTTTATCTTAGACGAATGCACACCGTTGTCCATGTATTTGCTCATCACGATGACGATTCGGCCGTTTTTGTTTTTATTCTTGATTATTTTCATCTTACTGCTGATGCTGTGAGGAAGTGCAATCGCTTTAGAACTGGTCTTAAGTGCATGCTCAGCTTTGTTAGCATTATTAGCCGTTCCTTTAATCTCAACAGACAGATCTTTCTCTTTGCTCAGGGAAGCAGTGTCCTTGTCACGAATCCACTTCTGCTGTAGGGCTGCAGGGAGGTTCCAGCTTTTGTTGGAAGGGTCTTGACCTTTGGCCTCTTTAGGTCCCGGGAACGCCGTGCGGTACATCTTGGGGTCTGGCTGGTAATGATGATGTTTTTTGCTGTTGAGCTGGTAGAAGTGTTTCTTTTTCCGGTTGATCTGCGGTTCTGCTGGAACCTCCTTGCAGCTGGGCTGGTACTGATGGTGTTTCTTACTGTTCAGCTGGTAGTGCTGCGGCCGTGACTGGTGGATCTGAATGTAAGAATCTGAGTCCTTGGGCTGGTTCTCCTCGTTCAACGACATGTTCTGAAGACCACCCAGTATGCTGGACCTCCGGGCAAACGCAGGAAGCTGGAACAAAGAGAGGAAATATATGAACACTTCAAATGACCCGGAAGTTCATCAGCTCTTCATCATTTACATCTTTAGCTTCACTCTACAGATGATAACACATTTTCATAAGCAGCGAAACCATGTGGTTTGTCCTGTTTTCCCTCTTGTTCCTGTAATACAACTTGTAAGGCATGCGGTAGTTATGCTAAGATCATCAGTTTGATTCTTCAAGAATGAACAAAACTGAAAGAAAGAAAGAAAGAAAGAAAGTTGTTGTTTTCTTTGTAGGAACGTAAAAAATAAATAATTTAGAATGTCCAGGAATATGTTTAGAAATTAAATTGGGGTCAATTTCATGTTGACAGTCAAATCATCTGCATTAGCTTAAAACATCATCATAAGTGAGTTTCTATGACATCAGCATTGGTCTGAAATATTCTCTGTACATTAAACAACATGCAGACAGAACGGAGTCACATTAATATTGATTCACAATAAAGCAGAAAGCGTCTCAGATAACACAAAACAAACCTTCATCATAAATAAGGAATGTGGCCTAAAATGAACAACTATAAGTTATTTAAAGGTTGTTGATGCAGAAGATGTTGTTATACCTGGATGAGGGTGTGTTTGGGTTTGGGGCCTCTTTTCCTGTAGCCCACCGACTGCTCGTGTCTCTCCCTGAAAATAACACGCAAAATAAACATACATGAACAACTACAGGCTTCAAGATAACATATAAACACTCACAACTGTAGGTCACATATTACCATAACTAATTTTTAAAAATCTTAATTTCTACATTTATGTTTTTACAGAACCTTTATCAACATCACATCGCTAGGCAACAACATTCATATCAAAAATCACATCTGATATCTTTGATCACCAGGTTACAACATAAACACAATGGGTAACATGACACTGTTTAACCTTTTAAACTTAGCTGCAACTAACCCATCTAAGACTAACCTTTGTTTTACCAGTGACACTGGAATGCATTGAATCTTTCTACTGTTATCTTCATGGCATGCAAGAACATAAAGAGTAAGTTGAGTTTAACTAGTACAGTTAATCTGATCATAAGCATGAGTTAGGGGTTATTTCTATATGCAAGCACAGCTGTATTTACATTATGTGTTTACGTCTATTAACATCATGCTGTTTGACTGACTTCAGATCAGGGCGGAATAAAATTAACCCCTGATTGGTCAGCATCAGTTTTGTGACGTGCACTGGTGATAGTTTGTGTAAATGAATGAATGGCGAGTATAAAGAGAGTCGGACCCGATCCATCCTCACGTACAGTTAAGCCCCGCCTCCCGTGACCATATATGGTCAACATCACAAGTTCTGTTATTCTCCATCTCACCTGTTCTGAAACGCGACGAGCAGCCGCGGATCAAGAATGTTCTCCTCGGGTTCCCATGTGTTATATCTGAAACATTAGAGAGAACATGCGTCAGATCCGACGCCGGGTCATCATGCAATACATCGCAAACTGTTAAACGCGAGCGTTTATAACGCAAGACGCGTCTAATGAGCGTGAATACACGCGTTTTTTCGTGCACGTAATAAAACGGCGTCCATGTTACTCGTTTAATGTCAAACCTCACACGTGCACAGAGAGGAAATCAAACGCGGGGACGATTTTCACCCGCGTAAATTTGTGCTGGAATCCGCCGCAGCTCGCGCCCGATCCCGCGCGCGTCACCCAAACAGCCTCGCGCGGCAATTAAACGCGTCGACCAAGACGCGAAACACAAGAAAGCAAGACTTACTTAGCGGACCATCCCCTCCACTTCACCAGATACTCGATCCGGCCCTGCAAACAGACGCGCTCGTTAGACACACAAGCAGCGCAAAGATCCTCCGCGGGTCGAGTTTGCGGCAGTTTTACCTTCCGCAGGCGCTTCTTCTCGATGCCCTCCACCGCAAACACATGCTCGCCGACGGCAGGTACATCCATCCTCCCGCGGTCACCCGAACCAAGCGATTCACGCGTCAAATCTCTCCCGTCTCTCTCTGCCCGCGTCTCCGCGATCTGCC
>JAZGTK010006295.1:0-21010 GCA_036877625.1 Ambastaia sidthimunki
GAAAAACTAGTTAAGACATTAAGGAAGTATAAAAATAAGAAAAGAAGATCAAAAATAGGTATAAGTGTATTTATCCACTATATTACTTACTGAGACCAATTTGAGTTTTAAATGAGACTGGCAGTGGTACAGTTTAATGTGTCAGAACTGAAAATGCCTTTAGAAATCAGTTCACCATGAGATGTTTTGCTGTATGGGAAAATCACGCCCCCATGTGCTTAAATCCTGAACCTCCAGTCAGATTCCCAGCAGCAGCAGACTGCTAAGAGCAGTGCTAAAAATAACACTGAAGATTTAAAGGTTAAAACGTAACCTTTGACTGTGATCTCAAAGACCTTCAGAACAATGCCAAGAAGACACAGCAGAGCTTGTTTTTGAAGATTTGCAGACATGTTTACATGTGTGAAATCTGTTCATGTATGAAGGAAAGCCAGCTGTTATTTGCATTGTTAAACTGTTTTGTTTACATTGGAATCTCAGGCTTTAATTATAAATTAATTATATTTAGGTTTTAATTAAATCTGTGGCAAACAAAATTAATTATTCTGTACAATATTTTGTCTGGAACAACACAATGTTGAGTACTGTTTTATTTTTGAGTAAACTGTCCCTTTAAGCTGATACCTAACTTTTTGGTCTGAAGCCAAAGGGGAGTAAAGTACATTTAAACCTCTAAAAATGTTTGGCAACCAAGTAAAGTAAATGTTTCTGTTCAGTGTAATCCTTAGATTGTACATCTCAACATCTGTAATTATATCTTAGGTTGTTCACTTCATTTTTTTATTTCTTACCATTTTATAGCCTAAAGAAACTTTTTTCATTACAAAGAACCTTGTTCTATGGATGGTAAAGGTTCTTTATGCAACCATACAGCCAAAAAGGGTTCTTAAAGGACATTAGTGTATTCTACATGCTCCATTTTGGAAGATTACCTAGATAGGAAACATAGTGAAGTTCTATAACTTGTTTAAACTGCTTAATTGGGACTGCGGTCTGTTTTGTGCCTTTCCCATTGTTTCCCCGATATTTACTGGTTTTCATTGGATGGGACAGGATCTTTAAGCCCCTTAAAGTGTCTGGCGCTCCTCCAGTGATGCAGACTGGAAATTAATGAATCTGAGGGACACACACACTTCTCACACAGAAACTCTCAGCCAGTGACAATGTGGGAATAGCTGCTCTTACCCGGGAGGGGTGGGAGGGGGCATGTTGTCAACCTGTAGCTCTGAAAAATGAGACGTGTGTGTATGAGAGAAAAGTGAGTGTAAAAACAGCTAAGAGTTCAGCTAAGATCGAAAAGAAACAGTAAATAAAAACATGGCTGTTGCTTTTCCGGACCACATGATGGATTTGTACTAATCAAGCAAAGGTAGGAGGTGTTTGTGTTTTGAAGTGGAGTGGTAACGGGACACAGAGGGTGCAACCTTAGACAGCAAGTGTAAGACATTTAAATACAGCTTATACACACCAGCTGTTTGTGTGTGACATAGTACCAGGATTCGACGATCAGTGTACTATATAAGTATGTAAGTTTTTAATGCATGCCTGTAGTGCAAGTTATGTAAAAGTAACTGCGAAAAGCTAATTTCTTTATATGGTAAAGCCTCAGTAACATTATTGGGAATATGGAAGCGATTTCTATGTAGGTCAAATTTCAATAAAATTTGTTACATTATTTCAATATGTTTTTAAACGCAAAAGTGTTTAAGAGTTAGGTCACATTTTGTAACAGGTTCTTGGCTGAAAACAGTTGCATGGATTGCATGTACCTATGAATGGTTGTGATTATGTGTTGTACATGAATAAATGTTGTTTAATATCCAAGACACATTATTCGCAAATCTTGTGTATGTACAAACACACATTTACCCAGATTTAGAGTTTAGAATGAATTCCTTTCACAACTTAATTGCCACAATTGCAGAACTAATGTGACAAACACAATGTGATTTCTACAATGAGTCAGATGTACAACACATAGGCCATTCTTGTGTATTACTGAGTCATAAATCTCTGTTCTGTTTTATCGTTCATGTTTTCCATTGTGGTGAATAAATGGCGCCTCATCAGAGTTCCCTGGTATTTACTAGATGTTGAGCGAATGGAAATATTCAGAGGAAAGTGCTTACTGTTAATTCCAGCTCACCATTTAGTCTCATCTGACACATTCAGCCTATGGTCATCTGCTCAGGGCAGAATGTCTCTGTCTGAGGTGTTATTGAGATACTTATTGAGTTATTTGATTTAATAATACAGCTTGGGAGTTTATACTGATGTTATAATAAATGTAATAACAAATTCTTTTAACTTAGAAGAATAACATAAAGTTATTTAGTTTGAATAATAAATAAACATATCTTGTTCCAAGTCAAGACAAGTATTATTTGGAAGCGTGAAAAGTGAAGTTCCGAGGAACTCTCAGCAGGTGGCAGTGTTTGAAAATGTTCTGGTGTCAGTGAACCGCACTGTATTGTCACACTGTGAAACAATGTACAGCAACCTCTACATGGAGAAACCTTATTGTATCTAACACTTATGTACGTTTATCATCTATTCTAAGGTCTGTGCCAGGAGTGTTTTGTAACAAGTCTGGGTCTGCCGAATCATCCCGCAGAATAAATTTCTTGTATACAATCTTTGTGCTTTATAATGCCATATATTTATATATAAAATAAAATGTCAAATTAAACTTTTTCTAATGCTGAATATCCACTAGCTATAAAGTAATTCCATATTTGTTTGTCTGTTTTTCTTCTGCAGGTGAGTTGCAGTTTTTACCTACATCTTACTATGCCTAAGAGCCGTTACAACATGCTGAACACCTGCAGATGCCTTTGTTACGCAAGTAGTATACACTCTTAAAGGTGCAACACTGCTGATTATAACACTCCACTCAGCCTCTTTGTTTACCATGATAATACTATACTAAGTTTTACTATTTACCATTTCTTTTTTATTCTCAAAGATATTGTTAATCTGATCAGACAAGTGGCAATTTTCAATTTGCTCCTGTAAAGTTCTATAGCCGGCTATTGGAAGACAGTACTTATGGGTGGAAATGAGTGTTAATATAGCTGAGTGTGGGTGTGGTATGTCTCTATTGAAGTAATGGACATTGCTCTAGAGACAAAGACTGTGAGGTCTTTGGTGTTGCAGCTATCTTTGAAAACCTGGTTATGAGAGTCTCATCTTTGGGTTTGCTGTTGGCCAATAGTGTGTGAAGATTGTTGTGTCACTTGCTTACCTGCTTTTCACTGTTTAGGGTGGAGCTAACTGGCATTGTTCTCTAAAGAAACTGAACCTTCTTTACCCTCTTTTAAACTGTAACTAGAGAAGCCGACAAGCATGCACATTTTGTTCACTGCATAACATAATATATGTGTAATGCTTTGTAATTTAACCTGCAGGACATGACAAAGCTACCTGAGCAAAACTGCTACAATATACTGTACACATTTTGGCAGGTTTTAAAATCATTAGACAGGAGAAATGTTGAGCATTTCTATACTGTCACACTGACTTCTTTACTAAAATCTTTATTTGTTAATAAAAATTATCATGTCATTAGTGATTTTTTGCTAAAGCTGTGTTTTTAATTCTTTTTTTAATAGGGATGTGCTGTTATTTTTCTAAACAAACTGACTTAAATTTTCTGCCAAGCAGATGATTATATGAATGATTCCATGGACTATACAAGTTATAGAGAACATGATGCTGTAGAGAAAATGCAATAGAGCAGTTTGCAAAGTAAAAGAACACTTATTTTTGCCTTCTGTCAAGTTAGTTGTTAGTTAGCTAAAGGAATTAAACTTTAAAGAACAAAATACCACACTCTGTTTTCTTTGATAAATGTTTGGACTTATCTAAAACTACACTAGCTGGATGTGACGTGCATGAAACTACACTTGGGCAGCCGTTTATCTGTTTATGATTTGATCAGGTCTCTTTTTGTGTAAATCAAAGACTTTGATTCTTCTGTGTCTCTGTGAAAGGCACCACACCCACCAGACTGCAGTGCACCAGACATGTGACATCTGAATTGCTCTCTTTAGTAGAGTTGGGAGGAGAGCAGTGTTCTCAGAACTGTTTGGGGTTTCTAGGGGAATCCAAAAACAAAATGGACCTAAATTAAAGTAAAACAATGGACTTCTTTAAAATCTTTGGCTGTGTTACAGTGTTTTGTGATATTTTAGAAATGCTTAGTATTCTTTGAAAGGTTTTGGACTGACTCACTAGAGAAAGTGTTTTTGGACCGGATCATTCTGGAGGAAATGTGCAGTTCTCAAAAACACAACTATTTTGTAAGGGAAAGAAATAAAAATCTGGTTTGAGAATCTGGTTTGATCCTTTTTTTAAGCATTTATTCAAAGTGACTTACTTTAAATTGCGAGTTTAAATCAGAGTCTGTATGTTTCAGTCTATAGCAGTCCTGGGTATCGAACTCAAGACCCTGGGATGAACTACATGTACCCATGTAATGTATGACCCGTTAAAATGTAAACTTTTGACCTTTTAAGATTTATGAGAGTACCGTAGTATGAAAAGTTGCTTTCATAAAACCTGTATGAATAGATTTTATTTATCAATTAACCTGTGTTAACTAAATTAAATTAATATTTGATGTGACCACCCATTGCATTCAAAACAGCTTCTGTCCTAGGTACACTTGTGCATAGTTTCTCAGCTATCTTTGCAGAAAAGTATCTAGGAAATTTAACTTTTGTATACCATTACTGTCAGAGGGACAAGAGGAAGAAAACTGTCTGCGCATATCTTCAAAGAACATTAGATTTTTGACATTTTATGATCTTTGTGAAAATAAAGCAGTAATATGTTCAGAGGAGGAGACACAATTCTTTTGGATTTAGCCTGTCTCAGTTGTTTCAGACTTGATGATGGTGAGATTAGATCTCTGTGTGGAGCACCCACTTTTGTCAGACTCCTTGTGCATACAAATATCTCACTGGATTATAACAATTAATAGGGTTAACCTTCACAGTTAACAGGCGTGACTAAGACAAGTGCTCTCTTGTGGTTCAGACGGCCTAATGTGTGACTTAAAATATCTTTGACATTTCATAAATTACTTTAACACATGCTGCCGTGGACGCATTACTGGCAGATGCATACATATGCGGCCTGCATACTATTATTATGTGATTATGTATTTTATTTTCTGCCCATTTTGAAAATTTGACGCAGACAGGAATTGAATTGGTTTGATAAAGGTCAGATTAGGATGCAATTATATACGAAGGTCTCTGTTAATTTAAGCATGGCACTAGTGTGTGAGTTTTGCTTTTTTGTTGCCGGAGTAACAGAGTTACTCAGACCTGAGTCCAGGGCAGGCGCTATTTACCCAGCCGACAGCCCATATGTGACTCATGTTCACATAGCAACCGCAGGATCTGGCTGACCACACCCTGATGTGATGTTTGTCTGGTGAGTCAGCAGCAACTGTCTCACATGTTTGCTGTTTTTCAGATATTTTTGTGTAGTTCCTTTATTGATTTATTAATATTTATCTCAGTTCTTCTGTTACAGGTTATTTTGATATACAAAATTCAACCAGCAAGCTGTTGCGTAGTAACCAAAGTTTAACTGTGGTATTTTATGACCATGGGTAAAACCACAGATGGCTCTGCATTACCATGATTAGATCAATGTAATTATAGTTTATACAAAACAAACCTTTGATAAAATGATAACCTAAAAACATTTAGAAACTATAACTTTAGCTCTGTAATTAAAATGAAGTACTGTAGATTCACTACACACTAATAGCTGTAGTATGAATATGCAATATTCTTACAAGAAGCATAGTTACTGAAGTTATAATTACCTCAGTATAATCTTGGTCAATGTTTATTAGGGTAAGCTCATCTTTTTCTAAAGGCTTGCAATAGCTTGATTTGTTTTCACAACAAGTCCCATTGAACAATGGCCAACATGTGCAGACAGGAATTTAAAGCATTTCAGACAGTGTCCTATTGAAAGAGTTACTAAATGCCTGCTGATGTTGAAATACGTTGCCCTTCAATTTAATTACATACAAGAAACATTTAAAAGCATAAAATGTACTGAGACACCACTCATGTTGTTAAGATGAAATGTAAAAGCCCAAATAAATTCTTTGAACTCTCTGTTTTGGTCCGTTATCCATCAACAATGTACATAACCAGAAGGTATGAGGGTCAGCTAGGGAAAAGAATTAAGGTAGTAGAATTTAAGGTAGTTCAGTCCTAAGGTTCAGTCCTACTTAGCTGAGAAGTCAAAGTTTCAACACCAGACCTAATCCAAAATTTACCACAAAAATAAAACTATGAGGAATAAAGATGTTTTTCTGTCTTTCTGACAAATGTCTTTCTGAAAGATGTTGCTTAACAGAGAGAGAATAACTAAAAATAACAAGTTTTATAAATTTACAAAAGTACAAAAACAACCTTCTCTGCAAAGAGAAAGTGAAACCCTTAGATTGACACAAAAGATTCGGGAGGTGGTAAATCAGCTCTCTGGATGTGTGGTTTCTATGGTGAAGCGCCTGTGCCTGTAACACCTCGTGTCTTTAATGATGCACATCCACAGTGCCAAGCCTAATCCAGCCATTGATTGTTTATTGCTTTAAACTGCCCATATGGATTAAAATTCTTTTAGTTTACGGTAGAAGTCAATCCCACCTTTTAAAACCATTTTTTTTGGCTGTACTGCCAAATTAGGTTTATAACTTCTGAGATTCCTAAGCCCCAACCCAAGTGCTTGTTCTCTCCAACTCGCTCTTTTCACAACAGCACAATAAACTTTGCTTCAGTCAGTGCAAGATAAGTTTCCTGTGATGGTGTGATGGAACAAACCAGTGTTTGTGTGCGGGTAAGTATTGCTGGAACAATGCTGGAGCAGATACAGATGTATGGGACTCAGGAAGAATAGGAAGGGGCGGACGGGGCAGATTTATAGACTCTTTGACTGTGTGTGTGGGTTGTGAGCAGAACATTAAAAGAATCTTTTGTTTCTTCTCAGCAATCCCCTGTTATTCTTACTCATGTGCCCCTCTTCAGTCCTGCTGCCCCTGTCTTGCACGCCAAGGGGAGAATAGGTTTCAGATGGGGTGGTGCAGTTCACATGGGGAAGTTGTGGTGGTGCAGTTAGACCACTCACCCGGGCCCTTTGAAACATGCAGGGTCAAGTGAACGTGGATATGGGCGATATTTTGGGTGATCGATTCTGGCGCAGCAGGAAGAAAGGTATGTGGTGGCCATAGAGTAGCGTATGGGCAGTTGACATCATAAGATGTCAGGCCAGAAGGGGCAGTTCAGTTAACAAGGACAGTTATGCAGTCCTGTATTCTTTTTTAAATCGTTTCCTCATGCTAGACAGAAATTCACCCTTTAATTTCAGTTTCGTTTTGAAACAATGTAATAAAATGTGCAGAGAAATTACAGTTTTTATTTAGTATGCTGTATTGTAGGTGAAGTTACTGTGTGTTGATGGTAGCAGTTTATTAGTGGTGTCTGCCATGGCATTTTATACTATAGGGATAGTTCACCCACAAATTAAATGTTTTCCAATTTTTTTTCAACCTCATGTCATCCCAAACCTGTATGAATTTTTGTCTTCTGAGGAACAAAAAAGAAGATATTTTGAAGTAGGTAACCAAACAATATTGGTACCCATTGACTTGCATTGTATAGACACAAAACCACTAAGAAATTTCTCAAAATACCTTTTTTGTGTTCCATAAAAAGGTAATATAAGTTTAGAATGACATGAGGGTGGGTAAATGATGGAAAAAGAAAACATTTTTGGGTGAACTGAACTGTCCCTTTGAAAGTAAAACTTGTCCTGTACTATTTACATGATACCTCAAACTGGTTTATTATTTTTGTGTTGTGGGTACAAAATAGGACAAAAAGACAAACTTAAAATAAACATAAGCAATAAAGGAGAAGCATAAGGCATACATAGAAAATGTAAAATCATATAGACTTGTTTTTGTTTTGTTTTTTACCTCTGTCAGTTTACCTGTGTAAAACACCCAGATCACCCTAGCAAAAACATAGCAATGTTCTTCCCAGAACACATTAGCAGCTTAGAGTAACATAGCTGGCAAAGCTTTTCAACAACAGCATTCAAATAGCAATGGATGCTGCTGACCAGTTTACCTAGTCTTTTCCTCAAGAAGGAAAGGATGATTCTCAGTTTTCTGTGTGACTTCATGGACTTGGATGTCATGGATGCTAATGGCCATTGAGTCTACAGTTCAAACTGGTCTTGAGGCTTCTTTTCAGACAGCAGTTGAGAGCAAACTGTTCTCTTTTTTTATTTGATGGAGTAAAGCTGGAAGACTGTTTCAACCCCACACTGATCTGTGACTCTTGAACAGCGTTGCCTGTCCTACGCTCCCATGGAGCAGCGTGGAAATCAGGCCTGTTTCAAATTCCAACAACCTCAAATTTCTCCAAAAACTCCAAACCTTTTATTAGTAGACATGAAATTAACAATTAGATTAGATTGTTTTGAAATTTCTTTCCACTGACAAAATACACATCACGGTGATCCATGGCCCATGTTGTGGAGAACACAAAGAAGGCTTGGCATTTTTGCCATGTTACATAATTTTACTACTTTCTATAGACACACACACACTTGAAGCAGTCAGGGTTGTTTCCTCTGCTCCCACGCCAAACACAGCAGCTAATGTTAGAGAACATCACTTCCAGGGAAATTGCCAAAATATCAATGGACATGGACGTTTTAGTCCCTTGGGAAGCCACTGTGGCTAAATGTTTGCTATTGATTAGCAGCAAATGTCCTATAACTTAGAGCCTGTCAGATAGTTATGGAAGGTTGTAGTATTTATTAGCTGGTTTAGCTTTGGCAGTAAAATCTATTACAACTTTTTCCCATAAGCACCAATTACTTGTTCTTTCTCCCTGCTAATAGTGATGTGGGTACATGTCCTTTTATTTAAAGAACTATGTACACATCTCAGAGCTTTCTGACTTGACTTTTCATGCGAAAGTGAATCTGTTGTAGAATAAATGTTTGGAATGTGCAGAACACTCCTCTTTTATGAGCTGGTTTATGAGCTGCAGTTTTTTGTGCAAGTTTCCTTGTGTTAAAAAAAAAACTGAGTAATCTTATCCGCATTTCATATATCCTTGAGTGCTGTTTTGACATGCTTTTTACTGCGAGACATTTTCATTTTCACAGTTTTTGAGGAGCATTGAGGTGTAGCTCTAGTGAATTAAAAAAAAAACTGTAAAGGTCATTTCATGCCAAAATAAAAAGGAAATAAAACGAAATTATATTATGCATAAGGAATTGTTTTGTCCCATTGTATTTTGAATTTTTTTTTCATAATTTCACAGGCACACTTCTTCACTGTAATGTCAATTCATCTTATTGTCATTTTTGTAATGCAAAAATAAATTTGCATTATTAATTAATGTTGTTAGCATTAACTAGATGTTTTGGGAGAACATAATGTCAAAAACACAATATCTTGTTTATTCTTTTAATTTTGGAGAATAAAAGTTTACTTCTAAAAAGACATGCTTGAAACAGGTGAGTATGTACTGCGGCCTGTCTTAGAATTTATAATTTGGCCTCTTAGAAATAATAATTTATTTATTTGGCCTAGTGTGAGTCTTTGTATATGCATTTAGAATGTAAAAAACAAATAGGTCATCAGGTTACAAGAAGGTCAATTATTAAAGCACAGGCCAGAATCTTCAAAAACACAATATTCAGTATTGTGTATATATAGGCTGAATATTTATAATATTCAGTATATTTAGGTGTTGTGCAGTGGGAGTTCAAGCAATACAGGATATTTAAAAAAATAAATGTTTGACCTGGAGTTATTAGATTGGAGATATTTTCCTAAAGCTGCCAGCAATGTTGACTTCTGTATATTGTGACAGGTGGTTTTTGCAGTTTTTATTTTATATAATTCAGTTTCAGCAATGATTAGTTTCTTTAGATACATGTACTGTGTGAAATCAAAGTTGCGATGGTGCTTCATCCCTCCATCCATATTTGGTTTCAAAGCCACTACAAACAGTAAGATTCGGTTTCTTCTTGGGTGTGAACAGGTGCTGGAGGTCATATTTGATGGGAGGGGCCACAGTAGTGTCGACACTTTCACACTGAAGACAGCTGAAGCCCAGCACGCTTAGCAGCCACGAGCCAAGGACTTGAATGTTTGTAGATCAAAATGTTAGGATATTAGCTGTATCGTAATTTGCATACTTAAACAATTCAAGTATAGAATTTACCAGTCTGGCTGCATTTACACAAAAAACTTCTGTTACAAAAAAGATTACAGTACCAAGGGTACTTTATTATGTGTGCAAATATGGTGTAGGAAAGCTATATAGTATTTTGTGTACTTTTGAAAGGCTGAAACTCTATTAGTGAAGGTGTGTTCTGTGTACTTAGATCAATTTGCATTAGTCGTCATTGCAAATCATGTTCCTCTGTTCATGTCCACTGTTCTTTGTTCTAGTTTAGATCCGTGGCAAACACATCTAAAAACCGCAAAGTAACACATTTCAATGTGACACGCATCTGTGTTACGCAACTTCCAGTAGTATCCATTTAGTCTTTTACATTTTTTACATTTACATTTGTGATTTAAAAGATTTTAATGCATGATGGATTAAGCCATATGTGACTTACTTTAACATACTGATTTTACCTGAAGTCATATCTGAAATCAGTATGTTAAAATAAGTAATATACTCCATATTTATATTCCAGCTGGTGGAGACACTTTGTTGCCATGGACACAAGCAAAACTGACCTCTTGGGCATGTCGACCTTTGTCAGCAGACTAAAGAAGGAAGGCACATGTTTTTGAGCTCTAGTGAACACTTTACAGTGGGCAGAGAGCCAGCTCCTCATGTCTATTTTAGGCAAACTCGGCACATATTCAGATGGAGTGTAGATTAGATAATGTCTTATTCATTTTCTGTTGTGTCTCTATATTTATTTCATAGCAGTTATATATCATGATATACATTTTTCATGTTAAAACATGACGGTGAGCTTTAAGTACTATTAATGACTCATATAAGAATAATGCAGGAACAAGAGTAATCAGTAATCACACCTGTTTGCTTATTGTGAAAAATCAGAAATTCTTTTTTTTTGTAGTTGTACAGTTGTAGCTTGAACACAAAAGCATTTTTTTTAATCTTCATTTATAATCTATACTTTTATTTACATGTTTTAATATAAAACTTACCACATATAAACTATTCTTATATAAAATTAATAATGTCTTATTTATATATAAATATATAATGTCTTAAATGTGACAAATTCAGTAAGTTGACTCTTTTGTCCACAAACTTGGATTCTTGTGGAGATATGAAATGCACACAGTTTTGGTGTTCCTCTTTTCTTTAGTAAAAGTAAAACATTTTTGGCCTGAGCTCATTCACAACCTGTCAGACAGAAACTTTGTGCTCCAAGGCAAAAAAAAGTGTTTTGCTCCATCATACAAAACTAAATTCCACACAGCTTTTTTTTCTAATGCAAGTTATCAACATTTAAACAGATTAAAATTGTAATAACAAATGTAAATGTATTATTAGTATAACAAAAATTCCATAAAAAACTGTGAAAATAAAACAATATTCATCCAATATTCATAAATCAATTTTAATATATTGTTGTTTAAGACAATTACAATTAATTTCACTGAACATGTATTTTTCATTATTGTGGCACTATTCCAGTACATCTCTGCACTAAATTATGTGTAATTATGTATATAATTATAAATGATAAAAATAGGAATTGTGTGCTGTAACTGATTGCACTGTTTGGTCCCTTGTTCATTTCAGCTGATTACATCTAATGGATGGTTGTTCTTGGTTAAGTGTGCTGTCTCGCACAGCTGCCCAGAAGTTATTTTCATGGTGTTGGGGAGCAGTGAAAGAGGATATTTGACTTTCCCGGAACTGACACACTGTATGTCTGTTTCCATGGCAATTAAAATAAAAACATTTGTAAACGGTCCTCTTGTGGTTTAAAATGCTGCGTATGGTTTTGTCTTCATTTTTTCCTACCAGCTACAGTCAGAAAATAGGTAATTACATTAAGAAGTTACGTGAAAAAGTATCTATTCAGTTTTTCCAGAAGCCATCATAGACAATCAGTGAAACTCAACTCCTCTCTCTATCTGCTCTTCGTATCTGCATCTGTCTGTGTCTATCCTGCCTTTCTTGGTTAGCAGCAAAGCACAAGTCTTTATTTAGTGTACTCCCTCATAGGAAACTCAAATTCATATGCTATATTGAGATATATGGAGCCCTTGACAAATTCCTCATTGGTTCTTTCAAACTGTTGCATCATGTCACTTTTCTGCCAGGAGTGCTTGTAAAATGTTTTGCTGAAATGCTATTGTGTGCAGTCTTATTTTCTTCTATGAATGACTATGAATTAATCATTACATACGGATGTAATGCTATTCTAAAAAGAATTTGTATGTATATCTCAGTAAGTTGGAACAAAACATGAAGCAGCTAATCAGTGCAATTTAAATTTGTCTCAGTTCGATATGAGCTTAAAGATTGACATCGACTATTCTGTTCTAGTCTATTCTTGGTTCTGCACGTGTTTGCACTTACTGTTAAAGAAGTGTCACATTGACATTTTCACAACATGAACCAGCTACTAAATCAATATCAGTATTTTAAACTAGTCACAACTTAAAGACATGTTTGCGATATACTGTCTCTATTGTGTTTCTGCCTCTATAGTATCTGATTTGATTTATCAGTTGTGCATTATTCATGTTCATTTCTTCCATACCAACCTATTTATCTGCTATCAAAGCGAGTCACTGCCACCCATGTTCGCATATTGAATGTGGCCAAATAACCAAACCTAAAGCAGCACTCCTGAAATGTAAAGATTTGTGAGGAATTCAAGGAGAAAAAAAAAATAAAGGTGTGTTTGTCACATGATAGTGTGTAAGCTCATGGGGTGTGTCAACACGCATATCTTTCTTCTATTGGATGACATACGTGAAAGGGTGTCTTCTTTTACCTTATCCAAGTTCTCATTGACCAATCTACTCTCTCCGCTGGTAAGACTGTCCAACACACCCGAGGCTGTGTAACGTGTTGTGCACTGCTGTGGGTGGTTCCTCATAGACACTGCTGTACAAATGTTTCAGTGAGAGAGAGGTGTCCTGAAGCGGCACTTTTTTTTACTATATTTACAGTTCTATTTTTACACTCTATACTTTCAGTGAATATCTGTGCAAGTATTTACTTCAAGCCA
The DNA here is from genome assembly GCA_036877625.1 of Ambastaia sidthimunki. Taxonomy (NCBI): domain Eukaryota; kingdom Metazoa; phylum Chordata; class Actinopteri; order Cypriniformes; family Botiidae; genus Ambastaia; species Ambastaia sidthimunki. Next base: position 13,297 of record JAZGTK010006295.1, read on the forward strand.
GAAGTCCCAACTGTTGAGTGTATGCTGACCAGGCTATTTCATTTTAACAGTTTCTTTCTTGCTTGACTGTGGTGGGAGGGGCCAACTGGATCACAGTACTCTCTCTCTTTCTCTCTAATACACACACCCCCTCCCATTGCGGCTCTGCCAGTCCAGGCTATGCTCACTTCCAAGAAAGGCTGGGTAAAGAAGGGAACAGTTTTCCTTCTGTAAGTTTTTCCTTTGCCTTTGAGAAGTCTGAGAAGAAAGAAGAAACTTTTGCTGAGAAGGGAAGTTAGCTAAACAACAACGGACAAGCACAAAAAGCAGGTTGTATTTATTTTTAGCTTCTTTTGTGATCGAATTATTAGCACGTGGCAGCCGGCTCTGCTGCAGGACCCTGAGGAGTGAGGTCATTCAGCGATTTGTTCTTTGCCGTAGCTATTCTTGTCTAGTCATACATTGTAAGACACTAAGGACACACAATGGTTGCTGGAATGATGATGCCCCTTGGTAACCTGAAGGTTATCTATGAGCATCTGTTTAGGGATGGCGTCATGGTGGCAAAGAAAGACAAGCGCCCCCAGACCAAGCATCCTGAGATACCTGCCGTGGATAACCTGCAGGTGATCAAAGCCATGGGTTCACTGAAGTCTAGGGGATATGTGAGGGAGACCTTTGCATGGAGGCATTTCTATTGGTACCTAACTAACACTGGGATTATTTACTTGCGTGATTACCTGCATTTGCCTTCAGAAATCGTGCCCACTCCGCTACAGAGAGTACGGCGGCCAGCTGCCACCTTAGCCATTGCCCCCAGGGGGGCACTGGTACACGCTGTTCAGGGTCCAACTTCTTATGTTCCCAAACCTGGCAGGATGGGTGCAGAAAAGGAGGCAATACAGGATCGACAGGAATATCGTCGCAGAACGATGAGTATTGACAAAGTGGAAATAATTGAATCCAATGAGAGAGCACCAAGATTTAGAGGACGTCCAATGACTAGCAGTCAGATTAAACCCAAAGAATCATGGGAACCCAGGGACCAGCCCATGCTTTCCCATAGTTACTCTAAAGAGATGGAACCAAGTGTTAGAAGGAAGGTTGCTATGCATACCTTCTCCAATATGCCTGATACTGAAACTCACCATGCCAAGCCAGCTAAACAGGAAAAGATGATGGAAATGGAACTCAGAGAATGTACTAAGAGATCACTAGAGCAAAAAAAACAAAAGGTTAATGTCAGCCCGGATTTGGCACATGTTACATCAACAGTGGGGACAATTGAAGTGGAATCCTCCCTCCTTTCTGTCCCTACTAAAGAAAAAAATATAGAAGAGGTGTTTGTCAAGGTCTCTCAGGAAACCACATCCACAATAACTGCCAATAGCAAAATGGCCAAGGATGCTGCCCCTCCTTTTTCTTCAAAAACAAAGGTGGAGAAAACACAAAAAAGTCTTGTAATGACAAATTTCCAGGATGTGTCAACTGTTTCATCAACAGTGGAAAAAACTAATAGGGATTCCTTCATGTTTTTCACCCCCGCTGAAGCCGTCAAAGAAAAAACGAAAGAGGAGGTGTTTATCAAGGTCTCTCAGGGAACCACATCCACAGGTGATAGCAAAACAACTAAGGATGTTCCTCATTCAAATCCCTCAAAACAAAAGGTGGAGAAGTCACAGAAAACACTTGTGACCAGAAATATTCAGGATGCACCAACTGTTTTGTCAACAACTGATTCAACAGTGGAAGCAGTGGAACCCTCCATGTTTTCTGTCCCTAAAGTAGTCAAAGAACAAAACACAGAAGATGTGTGTGTCAAGGTCTCTCAGGAAACCACATCCACAGGTCATAGCAAAACAGCTAAAGATTTTCCTCACCCTACTTCATCAAAACCGGAGGTGGAGAAAACACAGAAAACACTTGGGACTAAAAATGTGCAAAATGTGCCAGCTGTTTCGTCACCCACAGACACAGTTATATTAGACTCCTCCATGTTTTCTGTCCCCACTAAAATAATCAAAGAAAAACCCAAGGAAGGGTTGTTCATCAAGGTTGCTCAGGAAACCACACCCAGAGAAAAGGGTGATAGCAAAATTTCTAAGGATGCTCCTGAACCTATTTCTTCAAAACTGAAGATGGAAAAAACACAGAAAACACTTGTGACTAAAAATGTGCAGCATACATCAGCTGTTTCCTCTGAATCAATTACAGTAGAATCGTCCATGTTTTCTGTCCCTACTAAAGCCAAAGAACAAAACATAGAAGATGTTTGTGCCAAGGTCTCTCAGAAAACCACATCTACAGGTGATAGCAAAACAGCTAAAGACGTTCCTCATCCTACTTCATCAAAAGTGAAAGTTGTGAAAACACAGGAAACACTTGGGCCTAAAAAGGTGCAGGATGCACAAGCTGTTTCTTCAGCAACGGGGTCAGTTGCAGTGGAATCTTTATCGTTTTCTGTCCCTACTAAAGCAGACAAAGAAAAACCCAAAGAAGAGGCATTTATCGAGGTCTCTATGGGAACCACATCCACAGTAGACAGCAACGTGACCAAGGATGCTCCATATTCTACTCTCTTAAAACCAAAAGTAGAGAAATCACAGCATACACATGTGACCAAAAATGTTCACGATGCAGCATCTGTTTCATCAACAGTTGGAACAATAGAAGTGGAATCCCCTCTGCTTTCTGTCCCTACTGAAGCAGTAAATAAAAAACCCAAGGAAGAGGTATTAATCAAGGTCTCTCAGAAAACCACATCCACAGTAACGGATGGTAGTAAAATGTCTAATGATGCTCAACAATCTGCAAAACTGAAGGTTAAGAAAACAGAGAAAACACTTGTGACTAAAAATGTACAGGATGTGGCAGCTGTTTCATCAAGAACAGAGTCAACTACAGTGGAATCCTTATCTGTCCATACTAAAATAGTCAAGGAAAACCCCAGGGGAGAGATGTTTATCAAGGTCTCGCAGGAAACCATATCCACAGTAACAGGTGATAGCAAAATGGTTAAGGATGCTTCTCAACCTGTTTCCTCAAAACTGAAGTTAGAGAAAACACAAAAAAATACAATAATCAAAGCTGTGGAAAAACCACCTCCTAGTAATGAGAAAGAGATACCCATTACAATGGAGACTGATAAGCCTGCTGGTCATGCAGCTGACGTAAAGACAAAAAACTCTGTTACTACCCAGATGCCAGTCAAGTCTATAGAATCAACAATGCAATCAATGTCTGAGAAAAAAAAAGGTTTATCAATGAACATTGCTGAAAATAAATCAGATATTAGTTTGCCACAACAATCTCCTAAGCTGTTTTTAAAAGACAGTGTCAGTAAATCAGCTTCTACAGCAGTGCAACCCATGACATCTAGCAATGTTCCAATTATTAATGAACAACAGATAGAACCTGATTCCAGAAAGACTGAGGGAGTTCAGGAATCCTCCAAAGACCACAAAACTATGCTGTCAAAAGTTCAAGAAGTGGAGATTCCTGATGCCATTTCTGCAGCTAAAGTCATGACAAAGGTTAAAGGTCACAAGGCTCTTCCCAAGTCTATATCTAAATCCCCATTTACAGGTGCTGATGCAAAGATAAACACATCTGATGGCATTAAGACTTCAGAAGTAACTGAGCAAACAACAATGAACTTGGAATCTGCAGCAGAGACACCTAAACCGATTGATTCTGCTCAGCAAAAATCCTCACCAGCAAAACTGACTGAGGAACTGCTTGATGTTGGAGAGGCTAAAACGGCAATGGACAAAAATATAGAAACCTCAAAGCCTTCGAAAGGAAAAAGGAAAAAACTAAAATCGGCTGACAAAACTCCAGTTTTAAAACAAGATCCAGCACCTGTGGTTGAGACAAAAGCGTTGAAGGTAAAAACGACACCTCAGGATGCCGTTAAAGTTGACCTTCTGAAGATCAAAGCTTCAGAACAAGCTGCAACAAATGATTCTACAAAGACGTACTCAAAAGGTATGCACACTGTGGAGAGCATGCAGTCAACAGCTTTACAGAATGAGGCCCCAGTTCAGAAAAGGGAGGTGGAGCCTGTTCAGCCCTTTCAGGCTGAAAAACGGGAGGTTCTGAAAGGAAAAACATCCAGCGAAAAGAGACAGTGGGAAGCACCAGCAGTCTTAGCGTCAGCAGCAGCAGTAGTCTCAGCTCAGTCCAGCCCCCTCCCTCACCAGGGGGAACCTCCCAGCATTGCTCAACACACGGCTGCTCCTGACACACAGCAGAATAAAGACAGCCAGAGCAGGCTCCCGGATAGCAAGGCCCCTGTACAGACTGTCAACACTGGCCCTGTTTCTGCCGAAGAGCTCATCTGCGACGTGCAAAAGCAGCCCATAGACGACATGCGGAAGAAAATTGTTGTGGTGGAAGAAGTGATTGAAGTGCAACAGCTAGCCAGTCCAGGTGCAGGCTCACCTCCCGCACCCCCTGTGCCAAAGGTTGCAGGAGATGATTTGGACTATGATGTCCTGGAGGAATTGGCCATAGAGCGTGGTATCCTGCCGAGTCCTGACAAAGAGACTGTTTGGGATCATTCACTACAAGAACCGGAGCAAAAAAACTTCAACTTTATAGAAGGTACGCAATCTTTTTATTTCTGTCTTCCACTTTCTCTCATGTGCTTTTGATGTCAGTTACCATCTTTAAGGTGACTTGCTCTGGTGTTGGAATAGTTGCTAAGCTGTTTTTAGGGTGGTGTGCATGCTATACTTGAGGGGCATGTAAATGAGAGTGAACTGTGGCTAGAATCTTTCTAGAATTAAAAACCAGTGAGTTTTTAAAGGCTGTATTGCTGTTAGCATGAAGTAAAAAATAAAAATGACACAGTTTAAATACACAAAAATCAGTATAAATTATGTGGACCAATTTTCAAAATGTATGTTTTGTCTTTACATGAAGGTGTGTCCTTATGCACTTTTGCCTAAATTGTTTTTAGAATCATATTCATTCAGCTTATTTGCTTATTTACTTCAGCATGTTTCCTTCTGCAGGCAGAAATCTGTGCATATTTGCTTTCACAACTTTAAAACATTAACCTCACCCACACCCAAAACATCAAATTATGCATCCAGTGTTTCGCAATCACCCTTATGCTTTTCACTTTCTTTGCTTCTGACTAGCAAGCTTGTGATTTTCTGTTGAGGTTTCATTGGTCTTGAAGGGGAATACCAAACTGCTTGTAATAAGCAGTTAAGCAGTACTGTTTCTGACAGGACAATAACATTTGAAGTCAGTACTACCCACCCTCCTGCCAGGCACAATGCAGGGTTACAGCAATATTCTTTCTAAATAGAAACTTTCCTTAGCATCTGAGATTCATGAAACAACAAACCCAGTGCTGAGCTTTTAGGACTTTGTGTGCCACTGTTGCAGGAAGCATGTGTGTTTGGTTATTTCCTGTGGTTTGTCCTCTCTTGTTTCTGGTTTCCAGTGATCAGCTATTAGAGTCAGCTATTAGAGTCTTGTGCCTGCTTTGTGTATTATGCAATGGGGCACACTGCAGATAAGGTTATCCACCCCGAATTCCTCCAGTGTCTTACTCCTCTCAATCTCCACCAGACTGTGCAAAAGAAATCTCTGGAATGTGTGCAGCAATTGTTTTTGTTTTGATGGCTGTGCACTGCAGTTGCATGCTGATATAATTGTTTAATGGCAAGAAACATTGATTATCATTACATTTTGTGTATTGAAAGCGATCTACTTATTAATTTTGTAAAGCCTGATTACAGGAGTTGTTGAATCATGGGTGATGTGAAAGCTTTAGGAATGACAGGAAGTATTTCGATTTGGCACGGTCTAATGGGTGTGTTTGGTAGATGTCTCACATAGGAAAGATACACAGATAATTAGCTTATTGTTTTAACATTTTGGTCAGTGTGTTCATCACAACCCACAATTCCCATAGGAAATCCCGAATTCCAGGTGAATGCTGTCAGATTTGAGGGGGAACCATAATTTCTACTATATTATGCATAGATGACAGCTCATAAGAAAACAAGTTAAACTCAAGTCAGATGTGTTTAATAACACGTGCATCTGGGTAATTTTCTACTGCCCCCTACTGCATCTCAAGTGCTCATGTCTCTATGAAAAGCCTCATTGCCTTTAGAATGACCATTTTAACAATTGATCAAATATAGATTTGTAAATTGACTAAGTGAAATTTAATTTGTAATAGTATACAGCTATGAGAGAAATTATTTATGGTGTCAAGTACATATTTGGTTATCCCTAGTGCCATTAAACAAATATTTTATTCTTTATTCTTTAGCATTATATGATGTTTAAAAGTACATTGGACATGTATGAGCTGAAGTCTGGTCTTTAATAGAATTGTTCTCTGTTCAACGACAGGGTGTTGTGTCAGTGTGCTGTTTGAGTGTCTGCATCCACCTCCACTACAAATTCCTGCATATTTGTGATATGACAGACCCTCTGATGTTCTCAGTGCCACGTGATTGTGGTACAGGACATGAGTCATTTACAGTTTAATAAGCCAAGTGACCAAATGAATTCAACATGTGCCACATTCTGTTAATGACTGCTGGTGTGACTTGATCAAAATTGAGAATAAATTAGCCAATGTGGTTTATGCATTGACCAGAATAACTGTGGTTCTGAAATGTTTTATTTAATCAAAATAAGAGAGTACAGTAGTTATATTAGTGTCATATCTTTCAATTAAACATCTGTGTCTATGCTGACAGTACAGTGTATAAGATTTATAATACATTCCTCTGAAATAACAGTTGTTTGATGTCACCAACCTTTATCTGTCAACATAATTCAACCCCCCCCGGGTAAACATCTGCAAAGACAGGCAAGAACTTATTTGAATTCCCTGCTGGCATTTCTCACGAAAATTGTGACAGTTTTAAAGTAGCTCTATAAATTCTTTGTTTATGGTTTGCCGACTAATACATCTGACTGTTGTTGGGGTGGATGCAACATTATTAAAAAAATGTTTCGTTTAGCATTATATCTATTAATAGGGAGGTTACAGAGATAAAATGAGTAGCTGGTCATGTGATCTTAAAATGGCAGCCACCGTAATAGGGACTGTCCCTTAGGCAAAATAAAACCGGCTTAATTATACCACTGATATCACTCTTTATTTCATGTGATCCTCATTAATTATTAACTAAATAATCAACTAATATTTTATAACTAAATAAAAATGATTAATTTCAGTGTGTTAATTTAACAGAACAGGTGATTATCTGCTACTTAAATTGGTTTATAATGCATGTACAAATCTGTACAGTTTTTATGACTGATGTCTCCAGACTTCATTAACTGTTCCATTTAGTCTGTACTGTAAACATGAGGGAAAAATAAAACTGACACTCTGTCAACATCATAATTAATAATTCCATATGCTTGTGGAATATGCTTGTCCATATATGCCATATACTTGTTCATATATTTGTGTGGGGTGCTATGTAAAACTAAACTGTTTGGCATATGTCTGGCTCCATGGGAGCTCTCTAAAGGTCTTTAAAATGGCTGAGATTTCCAGCAATGCCAGGCATCCCATTACCACAATCCATATTTACAGGCAGGGTAGGCAATTTTTTCCAGAATCTTTTTTATGCTGGTTGAAAGTCTTTTCTCATCCTAATAGCAATCACCAAGTGGTCTAAATGTATTTATATATGTTTTGTGAAAGGCCCGGGGCCCATAAAATGCCCATCCAATCATTGCATTC
>JAZGTK010006296.1:0-21010 GCA_036877625.1 Ambastaia sidthimunki
CCTTTCAGGGCCACCCAGCTGTGGCAGAACATCATTGAAGCTCTGCAGACGCAGGTGGAGCTCAGAGCCCGCAGACAGCACCTGCGCACCCATCACGACTGCTTCACCGGTTCTGATGCTGTGGATGTGGTTCTGAGCCACCTCATGCAGAACATCTACTTCTGTTCCAGCGAGGTGTCCCGTCTAAAAGCTGCCAAACTCTGCCAGGCCTTGATGGAGTCCAGAGTGTTTGAACCTATCGGGATGAAGCTCTTCAGGAAAGAGAAGGAAATGACCTTTGAGGATTCCAGCTGCAGCCTCTATCGCTTCCTGGATGGTAGTGATCCTCCTGGATCATCTATGAAGAGATATGATGAGAACCAGTCTCCTGCTAAACACACTGGAAGGAGGACCACTTCAAAGTAATCCTATTTGTGTCATTATATAGTGGCAAACTACCATAAGAATTAATTAATTAATTAGTACCATAAAAATTTACTGGCAGAACTAAAGTTGTATAATGTCTATTTTTAGGTTTGGAGAAATGCAGACCATTTCCAACCCCTTTGTTCTAGGATCATCTGACAGAAGGGTGGAGAGACTACTGAAAAACATAAACCTACACCCATCTGTGCCCTCCGCTCTGCATCGTGCTGCGTTTTCCAATAGTTTCCTTTCAAAAACAGGTGACGGCATGCATGAATTTAGCAGGAAATTCTGTCATTGTTTAGTTACTTATTTACTCACTTGTCATTAGAAACTCATATCACTTTCCTTCTCTGTGGAACACAAAAATAGGCTTTGTAAGGACACTGCTCATTATTAAACAACAATTTGCAGCCTTAGCTAGTCATTTTTGCTTTTTAACTCACCAATACTATTGACCAGAGGTCTCCAAGAGACCTACAGAGCTTTATTCCTAATGCATCACACCTGATACAGCTAATTAAGGCCTTGGGACTGTTAGAAACCTGCAGGCAGGTGTGTTGGAGTAGGTTGGGGCTAAACTCTGCATGTCTGTGGACCTCCAGGAACATGGATTGAACCCTGTCTTAGACTATTATGCTTGATTAACCCGAGGGGCAGAAATCACAGCTATCATCAGTGTAATTTAATGTTCAGCACTACTTTCAATGTGCAGTTTGGAGTTTAACAGCATTTTATTCCAATAGCAATGTATTTGTCAAGTGCCATTGTCCCAGAATTTACCAAAAGTGTACATTGTGCTTATTATCTACATTTTCTTGTATTTTGTTAGTGGTGCGAGAGGTTTGGAGACAGCAGGCATTACTACAGTTGCTGCAGTTGGTTGAGATCCCCATGCTGGACTGTATTCTGACCTCACCTGCCAAACCTGAGCCTCTGCGTAACCACGGTGACTCTTCACTGCGTAACCACGGTGACCTGGTCATCTCCAACACCTGTGTGGATCATGAAGTGTCAAAGAGTCTCAACCTGCTTGAGTCAGTGTAAAATATTTATTCCAGCCTAATTTACCTAAGTAAATTCCAACCCTTTTGTAAGTAAATTAGGTTGCATTCCATATTAAAGATATTGTGAATGAAAACTAAACAAAATTAAAATGTATGTTACTGCATCATGCATTTTGTGTGTGGGTGCCATTTCTCTCTTTAAAGACTGGACTCTTGGCTGACTGCAGCAGTGGATTGTCTTGAGCTGTTCCCAGATCAGTTAATCGTGGTTGTCAGCGAGCAGCTCACCCAGCAGAAGGCAACAGTGGAGGAGGAAAAGTTCGGGACACACAAGAAACTGCTGTTCGACACCATCGCCAAGTACTACAATAGCCCAGACAGACCACCACTGCTGTCTGGACGTTATACAGACATCCAGGCTGGAATCCTGCATCTCTTGGGTAACTTTTCACTATGTGGATGTATGTTAATTATCTGATTGTGTTGGAATGATTGTTTTATTGTGTGTGTGTCTTTTATTGTGGAAGATTGTGGGAGGAGTCAAGATTCTCTGAGAGCATCTCAACTGTTTCTGCAGCTGGTGGAGTCCACAAGCAGGGATGAGTTCCGCCGGCTGTTGGGTTTTATGGCAGTTTCTGCAGATAATGAAGCTTTCAGACTACACAAGCAGGTATATACATTTGCAGCTGGTCCAGAGTCAAATACACCACAAACTACAGTTGTTATTTTTAACAAAAAGGTACAAAAATGCAATTATATTAGTGTACTAGTATCGTAAAGTAAATAGTTAACTGCAATAATATAATTGATGCCACTACCTAAAAGAATTATCAAGGATCTAAAAAATCTTGTGGAAATCTATTAATTTCGATTTGTAAACATTGCTTTTAAAGTTTTGTGGAATACTTTAAAATACAAAATGGTCCCTGTAAGTGTAACGCCACAACATAAAAAGCATGACATAAAAAGCACATTTTGGCTACATTAAAGGCCACTTGTTTAAGTCTAACAATGCGTTATGTGAAAGAATGATTTGTTGATTTAATATCTCTGTAATATACGGTGAAATTATTAGATCTCTGTAAAATTATCGGTGTGGGCCAAAATTAGAGCAGTTTTTTATTTAAACTTCATGTAATCATAGATACACAATTTTTTTACATTTGTGCTGAAACAGATTGAGAACCGGGCTTTGGTAAGCAGGACATTTGTGAAGGCTGTGATCCAGAATAAAGAGATGACTCGTGTAGAATGTGAGCAGCTACTGCTGTTCCTCATGGACAACTACACACAGCTCTTCAAGGTACAAACACATTACCCTGATTACATCTGACACAAGCCCCAAAATGTATTTATATACTTAAGTCGAAAGTTACTCTTAAGTCACACAATGTCTTTCATTCATCTAGACACCCTTGACATTGATCACAGCTGTGAGAAACACTCTACAAACCTTGCAGCAGGGGACGGATCTAGACAACGTAGCACGTACGTTCATTCAGTCTCTTTTCAATGTGCACTCAAATTTTCTTTAATGTGCTGCAAAAATGACACTTGCCTACATACTGGATATTTAGTGACATCTAGTGGGATGATGGGAAATGTTAGCATTTTACATAAGCAACGTACTTGTGTTGTGCTTGTTGATATAATAAGATGACAAACTGTTCTGCGGGTCCTAGACCATCAGCTCATGTTTTGTTTTGTACAAAATGAAGCTCAACTTAACTTTCTGTCTTGGCTCTGCAGTGTTCACATTTTGCCAGCAGGTATCACTCCAGCAGTACAAGGATAACAGAGATAAGGCCACTCTTGCCAGTTTAAAGCAGTTAATGGATCATATCGCTCACAGCGACAGTCTGTCCGTCAAACAGAAGAGACGCCTTGCCAAGCAGTTCCAGAAGCATCACCCGGGAGTCTTTCTCCAGCACTTCTTCTCGTTTTAAAAAAATACAGTAGAAAACACTGGATAACTGTAGACTGTAGCAAGCCATACGGCTTTTGTTTATCCAGGTTAAAGAAAATGACAAGTACAGTTATTACTTTGCAAGCAAATGTAGTTTATTTCTTAGCTGAAGGCATCTGAGAGGCATTAGAAGTTGTAGAATGGTGGAAGTTGCACCAGCATTCCACGTTATGTAGGAATCCAAAGATTAATTATTAACCATACTACTGTGTTTATAGTTGGATGTAATTGGATTAATGCAGTGCAATGAACAAAATTACAGTATATACTATTGTTAAATGTAGATAATTTCTGTGATACTGTAAATGAGTTAGAAGCTAATTTGAAAGAGGATTTTCAAAAGCATTCTGTGAAGAAACTACCAATTACTGCTGTACACTACAAACATTTTATCATGTGAGTGAATATGCTGATATTTTTAGACCGTTTACAACATTTTCTCAGTCTAAAGTGTTTGAAATTTTTCAGGATTTTAAGGCTATTAGAGTTTTAGTTGCACTTGAAAGGAGTACAGGATGGACCTTTATAAAGATTCATGTTAACGTTTACTTGAAACAATGATCACTTATTTAATTTTTATTCAATGACTTTAAGCACCAAGTATTTCAATAAATATTAACCTTGTGTGTTACTGTATTCTGTAAGTGTATAATTAAAGGGAAACTTCTGTTGCTTATGTAATTATAGAATAATGCACTGGATTTGATAGGTGATGCATATCAGTGATATTTATTGATCAGGAAATTTAATTTACTTGTTTTACTGGTACTTTGGACTAATTAATGAGATTAATGACTGTAATTACCCTGGATTTAGATGCACTATACATGTTGTGATATTTTAAACTTATTAAAACCTGCCTACACTGTGTCTGTTATGTTCTTTTGGGGCTCTGTGAGAATCTCATGGCAAAATTTAATGACCCAATATTTAGTATCAGGATTAAACTTGAATTCTTAACATTTTAGAAACCACAAAACCTTTTAATTAAAATATGAATACATTTAAATGAACGTTTTCCTGTCAATTATTTTCATATTTGTTTAGTTGTATTTTTACCACCAAACTTATCCCAGACAGAAATATGCCAGTTTCTGTACTGGTGGATACATCTGTCTACTTCATTATGTTATATAATGAGATGTTGAAGATTTGAATGAGAAACAGTGTGGATTTTATTTTGAAACGAGGTCTTTTATCAGATTTTAACGTTGAATGTTTGCTCTGGGTTCACGCATCTCTCAGGTGTTTTGATGAACTGTCATGGAGGCTCTTAGGCGCCACCGCTACTGACGGTTATTTTACTGTCTTAATCCTGCTTTTGATCACTCGATCGCCCTGTCATCTCGCATAAAGTAAAGGTAAGAATAAATCCTCCTTGTTTATGATGTAAAAAATCCTCCTAAAATGTTGTATTGTGTTTAATCGTGAGTTGTCTGGAGTGACGCTTCACTACACTAGCATTAGCTTGTTAGCTGAGCTGCTGCGTGTTTTGTTATATTTTTATATTGTGGATTTAATTCTATGACAATACTTTAATTGGCTTTCTTGAGGAGAATGGAAATTACGTTTTAAAATGTTTCTAATTGTAATAGTTTAAGGTTTCATAGCCTCAAGGAACACAAATGTTACTCACGTTCATAGTTAATAAACGTTAGCTACAGCGACATGGTTGTGTCTTCAAACCTTGTGAGCTGCTTGTCTCGACAGCATCTTTGGCATCAAAACATTATTATGACTTATAAAGTTACATTTCAGGCTACTGTTGTGATGTGGCGTAATAGTTGATTGTCTGATGTAAAAATCGACATAAAAAAGCGGACATTTCTGTCAGCAGTTAATACATTCAGATATTTATTCGGTAATATATTTATTCAGGATCACAACTTTACACCTCATTCATTAAATAATTTCTTTCATTCAGTATTTTAAAACGTCACACTGTGACGTAAGAATGTTTGACGCAATTGTGACTTGCTGTCTAACAAGCCAACGTTAATTAAAAAATAATAAGTAATGTCTCGCATAAGCTCTAGTATGATCTTCTTATCCATTTAATGTTTTTTATTGTAATCTAATTCTAAAATCTTATTAAAAACTGATTTTAATTTTAATCAGTGCATTTTTTTAAAACTTTTTTTTAGTTTTGCAGGGTTTGGTCTATATATCTGAATAAATCTGCATGTTTATTTGTACATGTTCATTAGTTATGCGTGTTAACTGCAGAAATTGAGAGCATGCAAAAAGCACATTTTACTGGAAGCTTGTGTGAGAATTGACACAGAAGATCTGAGGTTTATGAGGTTTATCACTTAAGGCAAGATCTTGTCAACTTATGAGCTGTAAAGTGTTTTCCTAAACGCAGTTTACTTGATTGAGTGTCTGAACCCTCACTAGTTTAGCTGATAAATACTACTGCATACTAATATTAATAATGCAGTTTACTCAATCCGGAGGCAAATGACTGTGTTATGATGTAGATTCAGCCTTTTTCAGTCTGTGTGGAGCTGTCAGAACAGAGAATGCTTTTCTGTCTCTCTGCTCCTGCAAAGTCAGGAGAGGTTGTCAGCATGAATTAGTTTTTTGTTTTGAGCTGGGAACGCTCGGACGCTGATGAAAATGATCTGTGACAGATATTCAGATGTATTTCCGGTCCTGGTGTCTCTTTTATCCTATAAAATGACTATTTTTACTAGAAATATTTCTTTTCTGTGGTTATTATTTTGTGTTTTATAATGTGAAACATGTATGTTGGTTATATAACTTTCAGTTTTTAAATATATTTCATTTTAATTCAGGTTGCTTTTACAAAATGTTATTGCATCAAATATCACATACAGCATTTATTATTAAGTTATTGCATATTGCATTTTGCAGTCCTACCACCGTTTGGTTTAAGAATAGAGTATTGATCATTTGCATTCATACAGTAAAACTAACAGATCAGCATAGTGCAGTGACATGCAATAAATAAAACTGTAGCAAATGCATAGCAGTACACTTAACAAGACTCAGAACACAGCTTTTTTAAAACTGTAGAACATCTCTCTTATAGCTCAGTGTGTTCAGTTGGCTTCACTTTATTGGCTGCATCAACAGAAAAGCTTGTGTAGGCATGATGAAATTCACAGGGCCAATACAACTGTTGTGTCGCTTCTTCCAGTTGCAGGTTGGCAGTCAGTGAAATCATGGAGTCCATGCTCAATAAATTAAAGAGCACCGTCACCAAGGTGACGGCTGACATGACCAGCGCCGTCATGGGTAACCCTGTCACGCGGGAGTTTGAGGTGGGGAGACATATCGCCAGCGGGGGTCCTGGGATGAGCTGGAGGATCTACGACGGCACCAAAAAATCTACTAAACAGGTGATCAGGTTATTATATTACTAACTACCATCAGCCTTACTCAGTTACTCATTAAAATGACATAATTCTGTTTTATAGAGCTCTGTGTAAGTTTGTAAGTTGTTCAGAAGGGAAGAGCACATTGAATCTGGTTACAACATAACTGGTGAAATTTTGAATGTTGTGTCATTTTCATGCAACGGTAAAAGAGGAAGTTTCTGTTTTTTGACGTTTTCTGTAGTTTCTTGTAGCCTAGAAAGTGCAGGGTGGAGTTTTATTAAATTAATGTTGTCAGCTTGACAGTTACATGTTCTGTTTTTTTGTGAGTGGCTTATTGCTTTCATATCACTACATAATAAACAAATAAAATAAATAAATCTAAATGGTATTTTAGCAAATGTATTAAGTGGCATAACTGGTCTAAAAGTTATAGCAATCAGAGGTAAACCAGCTGGTGTCTATGGGTGCTGCATTATTGCAATTACTAATGTTTTTTTAGCATTGTTGGAACGCTGTATTAACCAATCAGGACAAGTTACATTTATTTGTTTAGCAGTTTGTACAGTACACGTTACTTCAAAACTGATTTTACAGAAAATTAAACTGTATTGTAGTGTATGTCTATAAATCTGACTCAAAATAAATAACTAAAAGATTCAGTACAGAGTTTTAATTCTGGTTCACTCTGTAAAACATCTCAATAGCTTTCTGATGCCCACAGGAAGTGGCAGTGTTTGTGTTTGATAAGAAGATCATTGATCGCTATCAGAAGTTTGAGAAGGATCAGATCATTGATTCACTGAAGAAAGGAGTCCAGCAGCTGACCCGGTTACGACACCCGCGTCTGCTCACGGTTCAACACCCGCTAGAGGAGTCCAGGTGACTGCAGTGCAAATGTTTAACACACAACTCTGTCTCATTTTGTTAGTCCCTCATAGGGCCGTTTGAGACCAAATGAGCCTGCAGTTAGAAAGCTGTGAGTATTATAAATCATAAATTGATTGTGTAAGACTTTTGGGTGTTTCTTACTTAAATGGCTAACAAAATAAGATAGTTTAATGCTTCAATCCTTCATTTTTTTTTGGTAAAAAAAGAACAAAAATCAGTTATTGAGCGAGTGACATGACAAATCAGTATTACCCTGATTCACAGCGTTGAGTTTGTAATAAATGATCAAGGTGGACAGTTCACCAGGCTTGAGAGCAGAATGTCTGTCTTTCACTTTTTAATGTCTTTGTTTTGCCTTTACATACATAATGTTGCCCCTCAAGCGGTGACCCATACATACCTGCTCATGGTAAAAAGAGATGGATGTACTTGAATCAGACATTTCTCAGTTGTGCTTTTATCTGCCTTGAATTGCTGTTCTCATTGGATGTTGTTTGGTTGTTTATCTCCAGAGACTGTCTAGCGTTCTGCACAGAGCCTGTGTTTGCCAGTCTAGCTAATGTGCTCGGCCAGTGGGACAATCTGCCCAGTCCTGTTCCCACAGACATCAAAGAATACAAGCTCTATGATGTGGAGACCAAATACGGCTTACTGCAGGTGAGCCTGTGGAGCAGTAATGCACAAGAACAAAGTAAAAACACTTTTGCATAAATAAAATAAAACCTATTTTTACAACCATTAAAGGATGGGATAGGTTCAGTAGATGCCACGCTATGATTAGTTTAGTTTGTAAGTGACAGTGTCCGATCAATCGAGAATTGAAATAAAAATAGTATTGGGATGGTCATGGGATTACGTCTTCCCCCATAAATTGCCCCTCCACCCATTAAAATGTAATGGCTTTGGTAACACTTTATTTTACTGTGTCTTTGTTACATGTACTTACTGTATTAATAACAATAAATTATGTGTAATTACATGCCAGTAACCCTAAACCAAACCCTAATCCTACTCCTGTAGCAAATACATGTTGTTAATGAATATTACTAAGTACTTAAATGTAGAATTGCACTATGACACCATAAACTAAAGTGAAACCAAAATAAAGTGGCTTTTAATTAGTATCTCTTGATGAACATGAGTTCATTGTTCTTTAGCAGTAAAGCTTTTTTAATAATACAAAAAGCTGTTTCCTGATAGGCTTGTTATTTATGCAAAATGTAAACTTCCTTAAAATTTCTTCTTTTGAGTTTGGGATAAAATACTACGTACCTGACAGGTTTGTTAAATAATTGTTATTAAAGAAAGATTTGTAGGTGATAAAATCTCAGTTTTCTTCTGTTGTTTTTCCTCTCAGATCTCGGAGGGTTTGTCGTTTCTCCACAGTGGAGTGAAAATGGTTCACGGTAACTTGTGCACAGAGAACGTCATCTTGAATAAAAGTGGAGCTTGGAAGATCATGGGCTTTGACTTTAGCATTTCCTCTAGTAACCCTTCTGACGCAGAGGTTAGAAAGTGCCTTAACAGTCTAACTATCAGCGCTTGTGACCTGTTTGCTGTTTAACATCTACATAAGTAGTTCAGACTGCTTTCAACCTGAAATGAACCCTATAAGTGACTCATCTGAAACGTTCTACATGCAACAACTAAAACAATCTTTACATGAAGAATCATCTCACAGGTGATAACATCAGAGTCTGATGTTAGCATGTTGCTAAGATAATAACACAGTACAGAAGACTAAGATTGTGTTCATAATAGCTCCCTATATAGTGGTCTTATGTAGTGCACTGTTTGAGGAGATTTTATAGTGGTGTATGAAATCATAGTAGACATTATGGAGTAGACTATGTAATCCCATAATGCACTGCAGTAATAAGAGTACAGGCAATGCAAAAATTCGGTTTGAAAATCAGTATTTTAGTATTAAATAAAAGACGGGTATTTTTCATTTTGAGTTTTAAACCTTTAAACCTGAGCTGTTTCCCAACACTCGTTCCCTTCTCACCCTCTCACATGATTTTCTTGATGATTTGTTAACAAGAAGCATCAGGACTAAACTACCACTTTTTGTTTCTGCTTTTGTAGCCCAAGTATGTGTGTAAGGAGTGGGACCCCAATCTGCCACCTCTCTGCCTGCCTAACCCAGAATATGTCGCCCCAGAGTACATTCTGTCTGTCAGCTGCGACGCCGCCTCTGACATGTACTCGCTGGGCGTGTTGATCCACGCTGTGTTTAATGAAGGCAAGCCCGTCTTTCAGGTTAACAAGCAGGATATATATAAGAGCTTCAGTCGACAGCTCGATCAGGTGAGAAGTCACTTTTAAGAAGTCAATATACAAAGACAAAAGTAGAAGTCTCTTCTGCTTTGTGTGCAGTGTTTCTAGAAAAAACTAGGTCATTTGGGCAGATCCTCTAATTCCAGAGAAAACAAACCATCATGATGCATAGAATGAGGTTCTAGACCACATGTTGTTAACCTGTTTGCCAATGTGACCCCGTTTCAAAAACGCTTGCACTGCTTTTTCAACACCATGTTCACCAGTATCCCAAAAACAGCTTGTTAAACAACATGTTTTTGTGACCCCCTGTGTGAGATCTATAAAGCAATAGTTTACTAAATCTGGTAAAATTTTGGCTTAAACATAGTCCAGACCTGAACCCCAGTAGACAGCATTGCACCATCACTCAACATCAGGGCCGGACCTTACTGAAGCTCTTATCTCTACTGCCATATTCCAACAGCTTGTTGAAAGTTCCCAGAGGAGTAAAAACTATATGGTGCTGGGGTTGTCCACAGACGTTTGGACATAATGTTTCACATGCTTTGAGATTTTCACCTCAAGAGTTAACATCCTGTTTCAGAGTTCCTGTCATTTGTCTTTTGTTTTTAACACTTAATGCTGCTGATGATTTTGTGTAGTTGAGTCATCTGAGTCCGGGAATGTTGTCTAAGATCCCAGAGGAGGTGAGGGAACATGTGAAGATGTTGCTAAGCGTCACGTCCAACGTGCGTCCAGACGCAGACCAGATGACAAAGGTCAGATCTGTCTTTCTCTTCCTTTCTTCTCTACCCACACTTTTACCCTCACTAAAAGAACGGCTTTAATTTCAAATTGGTTTATTAAAAAGTACTATAAACGTAATGCAAAAAGTATGATTGGTATTAGTAAAGACAGTAAAAACAAACAAAACTATTTTTACTATTCTGCAGTCAATGCAACACATTGTGTTACCATGATGATGTAAGACCCTTACTAAGAGTTTTTGGCATCTCAAAATGTGTGTTCAGATTCCCTTCTTCGATGATGTCGGAGCGATGACTCTTCAATACTTTGACTCGCTTTTCCAGCGGGACAACTTACAGAAATCTCAGTTTTACAAAGGCCTCCCGAAAGTTCTGCCCAAGCTGCCTAAGGCAAGAACTAATATTTGCACACAGACCATCAGCATAACAATGGCAACATGAAATCAAATTTTCACCACATTAACAAATGACATTAAGGCAGTAATGCAGGGCAAAACACTCTGGATAATGCAGGGCATTCCTCTAGATTGGATTTTATTGGAAACCGAAAGTGGCCTGTAATGTTATTAGTGGTGTTTACAAAGACAAGCATTGCTGTTATTATTGATCTTATTTATGGTTAATGATTTAAATATTAAGCTGCCAGATAATGAAACAGACAAAACACTCACTTACATTTACACTGAAGGACTGACCACAGTCTTGTAGTTATCAGAATGTCATAGAGACTCATGATATATTGTTGATTTTGTTGTTGACTTTAAAGATCGCAAGACAGTTTCTATGTTAGCTATTGTTTTTGTTTTGGCATAATTATAAGGTTTAAAGAACTTACAGTCTGTTGATATTGGTACCGAAGGGTTCAATAATATCTCTATGTTCATGTATTCTTTATGAGAGAGATCATTAGCTGTTGTTTCTTTAGAGAGTGGTGGTCTACCGGATTCTACCAGCCCTCACATCTGAGTTTGTGAATCCAGACATGGTTCCATTCATACTTCCAAACGTTCTGCTCATTGCTGAAGAGTGCACTAAAGAGGAATATGTCCGCCTCGTTCTCCCAGACCTTACGCCAGTGTTCAAACAACAGGAGCCTGTACAGGTGCATGCTCTCTCTCTCTCTCTCTCTCATTCTCTCTCTTTTTTTTACTCTCACATACACACACACACACAAGCATGTGTGGTAGAGGTATCACAATATTTAAAACCAAATCAAAGAAACACAATAGGGAATCCTAATAATCCCGTGTCTGTGTGTAACAGTTGTTATGCACATGTCATTATAGACATTTGTGTCTTTGTAAACCAAAATACAAGCACACACATGCTAAACAGAACTAGTCACTTATCATTTCCACTCTTGATTTTTGTTGAACACTGGATGTAAAAGACTCTTAATTGTGGGATGTTTCTATTAAATGTGCTAACCTGACCTTAACCTCAACCATTGAACGATTGTTGTACTGACTGAGGTTTTTAAAAGTCTGTAACTACTTTCTCTTTAAATGCTGTCAGGCCAGCAATATGGTGAGTGAGTCTGTGAACGTGTGATTTGTCTGTGTGGTAGTTGTTGTTAACACACTGATCCACTTCTGTTTGTGTATTACTGATTTTTTATGAGCACGTTATTGGCTGTTTTTGTACCATCATAACAAGGTGACAGATGGGGCTGTAAAGCCTCTAAAACTGTTTTTTCCGCTGGATACAAGGAAACAATATGCAATCAATTTTATTGTCGTGTGCATGTTTAGTGTCATTTATTTCTCATTGAACCAACATAAAACCTTTAACACAGTCGACTGTCGAGTACTTGTTCAATTGCTCACAATTGTTCACAATTATCAGTTATAAGCCACAATTATCAGTTATCATTACCGGCTGTATCAGAATTCTGGATACATTATATCCTGCTTTCATAACCTCTTTTCTATCTCATATGCAGATCCTGCTTATATTCCTACAAAAGATGGACCTGCTATTGACCAAAACCCCTCCTGAGGACATTAAGAACAGTGTTCTGCCCATGGTGTACAGAGCAGTTGAGGCACCTTCTACACAAATACAGGTGATGTTAACTGTATAACTATTATATAGTTATAATAGCAGATAGTCAGACTTTTTGTATATTGAACACAGAGTAGATCAAACATTTCCGACATTTAAAATTTGGAGAGTTTTATCTATATTTCTGTTTTTTTTTCTGAACAGGAACTCTGTCTCAATATCATTCCCACTTTTGCTAACTTGATCGAGTATCCCTCTATGAAGAACGCTCTTATCCCTCGAATCAAATCTGCCTGTTTACAGACATCCTCACTAGCGGTGGGTTTGTGTCCTTGCTTCTCTAACTTATGAATAGTGTGAGGAGCTTGTTTCATTTGTCCTGTGCTGATCTTTGCTCAGGTGAGGGTCAACTCTTTGGTGTGCCTGGGCAAGATTCTGGAATACCTGGATAAATGGTACGTCATTGATGAAATTCTACCATTCCTGCAACAGATTCCATCCCGAGAACCAGCTGTGCTCATGGGAATTCTGGGTAAATTTTCCTCTCTTGAGTCTTTTTGCCCTTTTAATGTAATAGAGCTACAGGTAAATGGAAAAGGAAAGTTGCTTTTTTTAATAGTATCTCAAAAGTATCAACAATGTTATTATTCTCTTATTTTTTGGTGCATTAGAGTGATTTTTTTTAACAACAAAAAAACATGTTTTGTTTTTCTTCAGGCATTTACAAGTGCACTTTCACCCATAAGAAACTAGGCATCCCAAAGGAGCATCTGGCTGCAAAGAGTTTACCTCATCTGGTGTCACTTAGTATTGATAACAACCTTAACCTTAACCAGGTGAAAACTCCCTCACACTTAACACTCAGTGTCCACCGGCTGGACCTCAGGGATTTCAATTGAAAGTCAACTTCAGTTGTCACTTCAGTTCATTTTTGTAGGTTCTGTGTGTGCACACGTTCATAAAGTGGTTTCTGTCTCTGGTGTGTTATAGTTTAATTCTTTCATGGCTGTGATCAAGGACATGTTGAGCCGCATGGAGGCGGAGCATAAGACCAAACTCGAGCAGCTACATGTCATGCAGGAACAGCAGAGGTGACACCATTATTAATTTCTTTCATCATCGCTGTCTTTTATTTTCCATTCATTCCTTAGAATGCATTTTAATAATTTTAAAAGTAAGTTTGTGATTTTGTTTTTTTTTTGCTATGGTCACGTCCTTGGACTTGCTGATTGGTCAAAATTTAACTGGCTGTGCCCCCAAAAATGTAAATTTTAATTTGGGTAAATTATCTTTGAAGTATTTATAAATAAAGTTGATATGAGAAAAAGTTTTTTATTACAATTAAATATCATAAATATGTAGCTGTAACTACCTTTATTTTTAATTAACAAACTTGTTGAAATCACTGCAATTGTATTTGCCTTTTTGTTGTCATCTTTTAAGTGACATCTCAAAAATTAAATATGAGTGTTCATAAAATGTAGAGATTATGAGTTTGACGTATATCGTTTTTAATTTGTAACTCCTGAATCGCCAAATTTAAAATGCAGTAGTCAACTTTCAGAACTCATAGTCGACTTGTAACAAGTATTTGTATCCATTGCAGGAGTTTAAACCTCACTAACCAGATGAACCAATCAGAGGAGACTAAAAGCACCCCGAGTCCAGCTACTCAAGTCAGAGATGTGAGTAACTGTATCAACTGTACTTTTCACCCTTACCCACACTGTGTTAAACTGTGAAATAAAATGATTGAATTTCTGTTTTGTAAAAGATTGACGAGATCTTCGGTGGTGGTTCAGGAAGTTCAGGTGTCAGTAGTAAAGAGAACGGTTCCTTATCAGCTACTTTTCAACCCTCAAGAGTGAGTTCATCATCATAACATTGAGAAATACGTTTCACAGAAATCATTGCTGACACTTTTAGAGTCACATTATTTTTTTAATTTACTTTAATACTTAATAACAGTAAGTAATAACAGTATATTATTCATAATTACATGCAGCTAACCCTAAATCAAACCCTATCCCTAACCCTATATATGATGTTAACAAGGACAACTTAAAAACAAAGTGTAACCAAATAATTGTTAGTAGGATGTGTTGTAGGATTGCTGTGCTTTCACTTACATCATGTGTTTATATGTGTTAAAATGGAGCTCAGGTGGTGGGGGATTTATTTACAGCAGTTAAAACTAGTTGACGTGTTCCTCTGGGTTCTAACTGTTGTTTGTGGTTCAATTCAGGTGTCTCTCACCCTGGAGGAAAAGCAGCGTTTAGCTAAAGAACAGGAACAGGCTGCCAAACTGAGAAGCCAGCAGCCATTGGCTCCACAGAGTGTCAAACCAGCAACAACAACACCACAGGTAACACACGCTGTATAGAAGTACCATAGGTTACATGTAGAGCCACTTGCATACAACCCACATCGACATTTAACTACTTTTGGTAAAGGCCCCACAATTGGTGTATTACATACATATGTGTATTATTCTGTTGCACTAATCAATAAGCATAACTAAATACCCATGCATGGCTTTTTTAAAATCTGCTTTACATTTGTTGATTCAGTCACACAAAACCTTAAAGTTGCAACCTGTAACTTTTGCCTGTTGGTTTGTGGTTTGCTCCTTGGCACAGATTAATCTGATGGTTAGCTAGCAATTGAACCACTAAAAGATTGACATTGATTTTTTTTGACTGGCATTGCTGTGATGGCATGTGATCACTTATGTTTTTTGTTTTAGATGCACTTGCTCTAACTGAAGAATATTTTGTTTATTTCAGGCAAAAGATCTAACCAGTAGTCTTCTAAACAATATGACGTCTCTGAACAACCTCTCGTTAAACTCTGGGCCCAGAGGCCCCATCTCCTCTGCCTTCCCATCTGGACCCAGCATTGGTGGAATGGGTACCGTGGGCCCCGTAAGCAATGGCTTTAACTCACCCATGGGCTTCCAGACTGGAGGTATGGGGATGGGCATGAGACCCACCACTCCTGGCCTCTATGGAGGCATGGCCACCACTACCAGCACTCCAAACTTCAGTGCTCTCACCCAGAACCAAAACCAGCCCAGCAAGCCTCCTGACTTGTCTGCCCTAGACTCGCTCTTCACCCCTAGCAAACCCAAAGTAAGCCTGAACCAAATGGCCCCCAAACCGACCACAGGAACCACTGCACCTTCACCCTGGCTCAGTCAGTTTGGTACAGGCCAACCTTCCCAGACTGCACCCATGCAGGCAACTCCAATGGGAATGGCCGGGGGGGTGCAAGGTGGTTTTGGGATGCAGGCCAATCCCTTCTTCAACCCACAGAACTTCTCACAGTCTGTCGCTGCTCCCACAGTGAATCCTGGAATGATGAAACAAAGTGCTTCAGTCAACAATGACCTTAAAGACCTTTTTGGATAGAACTTTGGGCCCTTGATTATGTTCCCACTTAATTGGGCATCAAAAGCGAAACAACATCAGCAGTGTAAAGTTTGAACGTGGTGTCTTTAAAAGTGTTTATAATTGTTTTCTGGTTTGTTTTGTCTTTTTAGCTCTCATCATGGTGCACCTTTTGCAACACTTGACAACACTCGAAGGTCCGAGCAAACCATCACTTTTCTTAAGAAGCAAAGTGCTTGGGCTCTTCTACCTGCTTTAGTCAGTGGATGCTTTGAACTATCTGGTTATTCATCATGTTTTGGCTTGACACTTTCCATTAAGATCTATTAAGTACAGTGGAGCTTAAAAGAAACTGCCAGTATTGAAAGGCAAATTCAAGCACTTTTTAGTTTTGGTTAAGGCTTAGCCTCCTGTTCAGACCTTGACTTCCTCTACTAGAACGAATGCAGGTTAAAATCAAGAGGATTTGATGATTGTTTCCTGCAATAGAAAATCTCTCAATTGTTTTCCCAAATCTGAGCTAGAAGTGATTAGCGAAAAGTGGATATCGGTGCTATCCACAGTTTTGGCATTAGTTAGTTGATTTACAATGTATTTTTGTGTATATACTGTAACTGGTGATTATTATTATTATTTGAGTTTCACACTGATCTACTTTGATGCACTCAGAGGAAAATGAGGACACTGTCAAACTTAAGGTGCACTTAATGTCATAGAGCTGAAAAACTGTAGGGTTTGTAGTGTTGTTTGTGCTTCATTGGCCTGTAGTGGCTTGTGTAGGACAGTCCAGGGGCTTCATTGATAAAACATGAGCAGAACAAATTTCTTTTGTTAAACCATTCTTGATTAAAAAATGAACAGGTCATTTCAAAGGAGATCAATGAGTTGTCCAGATGTTTTTCAGCAGCCCCTCCACAATTTCTCATTGCCAAAATGAGAAAATATCTCAGTTCTGTAATGAAGAATACATTTTATTGTCAGTACTGCAATGATACAAAAGTACTTTACAAATGTGCTGTACAATTTGTTTTTCCGCATTACAGTAATAAGAAATGAAAATGGGACTGAAATGTGCTCGTCATAAAGTTTTCAATAGGGTTATGTGGAAAAAAAATGAAATTATTTTGTGACTTATGGCCTACACATTTCTTGATGGACTGTTTTTGAAGATTTCTGTATTGTAGCATTGAGTTGAATACATCAGTGTATAAAACAACTGTCCTAACCAGAAATGATGGGTGACAGTCCCAGCCTGTCGTAACATGTTTAACGTTCAGTCGGGGGGCAGGATTTTAGATCAGTGAGATTTTGCTGTGGGTGGGGCTTATCACAGCTGATTAAGACACAGTTTATTAAAGGTTTCACAAGTGATGTAAGCAAACTCGTTTTGCTCCTGTTTTACAAATGAGGCCTGATGTGTTTGTCTGTTACTTGTTATATATCTTGTAATGTATTTTATGGGAGGTTACTGATCACGCAGCATCGCTGCTTTAGGTCCCTTTTTTGTTTATAATCATTAGCACTATGTAATATTGGCATTTTCCTGTTTTAAACAGCCAATATTTGACCAATTGAACATATTATTCCATATCATGACCAAACAGAGCTGCAACATGGCAAGTCACCAAATGGTGTATTTGTGACTCATTAGATGTACAGTATATAGAGGTGAAGTGCCACTTGAGTTTTTTAAATACTGTTGCAAATTTCTGTAGAGGATCTTTAACACCCAGACAGGTTTTATTTAAAGGGAACATCTTTCCTGATTCTCTGAGTAAAAGAGGCCTTACTGTATGTTGAGAGTTGTGCAATAACAGGTCTGTGATTGTGAGATTGTGACTCGCTGTATGAGCATTTTACTACATGCAGTTTTCCAATAGTCACTTATTGTAGATAAAATTATCTTGGGTTTGTTTTAATTTAAAAAATGTGAACTGGATTGTTGGTAAGATGGTGATTTTGGAATCAAATAAATTGATTATTTAAAGGGTATCGCTTGCTTTCATAAGTAACATCTTTGTATTAAAATTGTAATACAGAAAAACCTAATGAGTTTTTTTATTGTAGCATATAACAGAATATGATAGTAACACGGAAATGTGGTATCTAAATTATACAGACACATTACAAATTTTCATACGGCATTAAATTCTTTTGACAGGATCTGTATGACACCATTACATAAAATTTAGTTAGAAACTAAAGTTAAACATACAGAATGAATACAGTAAAAGTAAAAAAAATCTATCTATCTATCTATCTATCTATCTATCTATCTATATATATATACTTGTTCTTCATATATATATATATAGGACTCCTATAAAATTCTTTGGCAGTAAAAATGAATATTACATATTCCTGAGAAAACGCAGTAAAGTAAACACAGTGAGGACTGTCGGGTGAGATGTTATAGCTGTAGGCGGCGCACTTCTCTTCTGGTGTTAGTCGACAGATTTGTCTGCGTCATGTCTGTAAAATGTCAATATAAGATGTACGTCAACATTAAAGTCTTGATTTATTGCTGTTTTATGTCGAATATAACATGATTTCACACACCTGAGAAGTCCAGCTCATAGTTAAACCTGCCCGCCCTGAAACTCATTTTGCCTGCGGAGTCCTGCTGGTACTGAGCCTCAATATCTTGACTTGATATACTGCAACAACCTCGGCTACCTCCCTACACAAAATCCATCAAGAACAAGTTCATAAAATGATATACCATACTACAAACTTTTCAGACACACTAAGATTATCATAATTAATGTTACACAAAATATAAAATGCTACTTATAGAAATTTAAAATCTTAAAAAATGTAGTTTTATTTACTTTAGAATAATTCTTCCAGTTGTCATCAATGTCTTTGAACTGCCAACAAGCTTGTGAGAATTGACTGTGATAGAAATGACAGCAGAGTGTAATGCACTTAAAACACAGTCATATTTAAATAACATCATAACATGTTTTTATGACGCTGATTTTCCTAATAAGGAAGTAATTGTTATTACTGGCTTCATACCTGTTAGTTTGCTGGGTTTCACCAGCTGTTCTCCTCACGGCTCTTTTAGTACCGTACCAGTTATTCACTTGACACATTCCTGTAGACAAACATATTAACATGCTGCTCTTAAGACCTGTTTATACCAACAACAATAACTAATGTTATCATTTCTGTGTCATCTTTAAAGTGTCCAAACCAAGACGTTATTCTAATCTTGTGCTGCAGTTTCACAGTCACAAAATGCCCTTTAAATTTCATCCTTTAAATGCAAATCTTGGGCCTTTTAATTGTACGGCAAAATGATAATGTTTCTGTATACTTCATACTGTCTGCATACTGCATACATTTTAAAAATATTAAAAACTACACAGAGCAATCTGCATATGGAACAGTAAAGTTTCAATTTAATCATTATCTTGAATAGAAGCACACTAGTGTTTGTTTGAAATCAAATGAAATTGAAACTACATTCTGTCATACTGCAAACAGTGCAGCATATATAGTATATGCCATTATACTACCCATAAATGTTCCTTATAAAGTACATGTTGCTGGTATAATATTGTCACATGACCTCCATTTATGTGTCAACTTTAAG
Organism: Ambastaia sidthimunki; assembly: GCA_036877625.1. Classification (NCBI taxonomy): domain Eukaryota; kingdom Metazoa; phylum Chordata; class Actinopteri; order Cypriniformes; family Botiidae; genus Ambastaia; species Ambastaia sidthimunki. Next base: position 19,634 of record JAZGTK010006296.1, read on the forward strand.
TAGTTTAATAATAAAATGCCTTATCATTTGATTAGCATCATGCTTGTAATATCATCATGTTTGTAGTATATACTCTGTGTTCAGATAGCAGTATGCAGTTATAACCAAAACGTACCAGCAAAGTTAAGGGTGTAATTGTTTCGTCCAGCAGTGAATGAAACCTGTGACTGAGGGTTAAGCTGATATAATCTCTCGATTTCTGCACTATCCAGCGAACATCCCTGTAGACACAAAAAACCCAGTAAACTGTTACGTTGATCAAACTTTGTGATAGCTCTGTTTATTTGATTGAGGATAAACCTACAGTAAGAACTTACTGGTTTCTGGAACTCTGTCCAGATGCCTTCATCACCCATGAATTCCCAGACGTATTTAGTAGATACATTTGTGGGGCTCACAGCTGGAGATGGCAACACTAGCACACTGCATGTAATCCAAGCAAATAAACAACTGATGTTAAACTTGATACAAGTTACTCATGAAAAACAAGAACATCATCTGTATCATTTCTTACATTGTTCTTATACACATTTTCATGTGAATGTATACAAGACTGGTTTTATAAATTATACAGTTTTATTTGTTTTAACACTTGACTTTCTGAGCTTTCTGATCTCTCTATCTAATCTAAACATTATTATAAACAACATAAGCTGTTTATGTAACAATAGTTTTTAAACTATTTAAAGAGACGTTTGTTCTGCTTGTTTGCATCTGGTTCATTGTCTGAGCAAAGGCAATTAAACTGATAATTAATGTTTTCATACCTGTTATTAACCGTGACTATTGAATTGAATTTTGGACGCCTTCTGACTTTTCTTGTCATTCTCGTGGACAGGTTGGTCTGAGTCATGGCTAAAGCATTCCAAAAACAAAAAACATTTCTGTGCATCTAACTGTCAAAAAAAAGGTTGTCTTGAAAATTCTTGAAAGTGACCAATTACCAGTGAAGTCCACAATGTAAGTCATGTTTCCTGCAGTAAACCTGACTGAGCCTCTTGGGTCGCTGTTGTACTGCTGCTCTATAAAATCACTTCTAACCGAGGATGTGTTTCCACCTGATCCCTGTGTAGTTTAAACAAACACAGTAAAGTCAGTGGGTAGTCAGGCTGGGTAACCAACATACTTCAAAATATCTTTTGGGAAGAAGTCACTGCTGTAAAAACACAAGTGCAAACTATCTCACAGTACCTACACACCTGCAGACTGAGACTTTAAAACCCATGTGACAACATGTACCAATAAAAATGTGATAATGGTCTGACATACCCTTGTTCTGGGAACACAGTGCAATGTCTCGGTTTGAAAGCTTCATTCATTATATAGTTGACTCTTGCCTCAATGCAGAGTGTGTCAGTGTGTTTACGACATACACTT
>JAZGTK010006297.1:6311-21010 GCA_036877625.1 Ambastaia sidthimunki
AATGTTGAAGAATAAAGCTTGTGCAATAACACCATCTCACCAGCTACTGCATTTTAACTGCATTCATATTCATCAGCAAACACATCTAAACCTCTCCGTGAATCTAGTCACACACAATCAGCATCCAGCCAAAACACAATTATGAAAATAGCATCTCAGAAATTATAATTGGCTGGAGCTGCTTTCAGAGCTCTTATAATGATAATGGACTTTTAATATTTCTGTGGGAGGACGAGGGTCCGTTTAACAACAATTTCAGAACATGAACAGAGAATCACACTGGTGTGAGACCCCAAAACATACAGATTATAAACGATTATCAGACATGTTTAAATGTCTTTATAGGTCCCTTTTGTAAGTCAATATAAAATAAACACATTTTACTTTTATGTCAGAAGCCAATTGCAACCAATTCACACAGACTTTAAATATTAGTTGTTTTTTCTTTTAAATAACGTGCACTGACAAATCTTTCATAATAAAACAGGTTTAAAATCAGGTCAGATATGAAAATGAAAGTTTATTTTCAGGAAACATCAGTAATTGCTTTAGATTAAATGCTCTGGACCTCCTTGTACACTTCCACAGTTTAAAGCCAGACAAACTCCTGGCCAACAACGTCACACTTTATTATGAGAGAGAAAATGGGTTGAGAAAGGGCAAAGGTCAGTAAATCTACAGACGGGTTTAATGTATTAATGAGGATGGGGCTGTTTCCAAAGGACTTCAGGGATCAGAGCTGTTTTAGACTTCAGCTTAAAGATTAATTTACTGCTGTATTCAGACTCCCGTAATGACCCACGGACCAATCTCTCTGATTTCCCTACCTCAGAGAAAAGCCTGCAAAGCATTTCAGACGCAGAACGTCTGTGTGTGTGTGTGTGTGTGTGAGTTCTGCATTGCGACTGCTGTTTTTGTCAATGTAATGCTTTCCTGAAACACAATTTTCGATGCTTTGAGTCATTCGTGGCACCTCAGGTTTTACTTTCATCCTCCGGCATGCGACCGTTCAGCTGCTCACGCTTCTGCTTCCAGATGCATGTAGCGCAATAAAATCTTGCCCCTATATAAATGTAAGGTTGCCACGGATACGGATCACCTTAACCGAAAGTCTAAAGTGTGGGGAGAATTCATTAATTTACGCCCACTTACAGTGTTGTTTTAGCACCTAATTCGTTCAAGGAATTATGCAAATCAGGTACGGATGCAAACACACCCACTAAATCAGAACTGAACGCAGTCTGCGTGACGCAGTTCCCCGGTTCTGACGTCCTTATTGTACAGCATCACTGAATCAACACCATCAAATAAAGTGAAAATAAACCGCATGTCTGTGTAGATGCTCCGTTATAACACTCAGCATTCATTCAGACTTCTGGCAATAAAGCAAAATCTGTAATCTGTCCCAAAAAAATGAACAACACTCACAAGAATGATAATTATTAAAGCTGCAGTCTGTACACACGCAAATCAGTTATTGAGCAAGAACATGTCAGGTCAGTGTTCAACACAATCTCTTTACCCTGATTCACAACTGTAAGATTATAATAATGATTTATAATTTGAGCTGTCGGGTCTGATTTCCCAGAAAATGTCAGTTTGGCTTCATTTGACTTTGGTGTAAAGTCACCTGCAGTTTTATGTTTCAAACAGAGATGGCGGCAGAGAGGCGAAAGTTAGGATTGCAGCTTTAAAATAGATCAATAGATAGCAGAGCTATGCCAGAACAAGCAGCACTACACTGAGCTGTGAGTGCTTAGAAAATAAAACAGTTCTTAAAGGAGACTGAACTGATGTTTTAGAGGTTCATGTATTTACTTCGTTTGCCGTCCATCGATGGAGTAGAAGAGTTCACGCAGTTCATCGGTGGTTAAAATTCCATCAGCAAAGTAAGCTTTAAACTCCTCGAACGACAGCTTCCCATCGTCTGCAAAACAAGAGAAAAATATATAAGAGTGTTTCTTAGGTAGTTAGTGGAATGTCACAGTATTAAAAATGTTATGCAACATGCAAAAACATTCGTACAATGTGCGAGACTGCATTTACTCCAACTGAAGGACAGAAGTCCCGTCTTCAGCCCACCAACACCAACTTTATGAGGTCACACAAGCACCTGGTGAAGTTTCTTACTGATCACAAATGTCACAGATCAACCTTGAAACATGAAGCACCATCTGGTGTTCGTACATGTGGGTTTATTATTAGATTAGAGTTGAGACACTGTCATCTTTCAAGTGCCCAATGAGATAAAAGGGAATATGTGAAATAACTGACAGTAAGCACTGATGGGGCTCATGTGGGCCGGATCATTGCTGACAGGTCGTTTAAATCATTTTATCTTTTAAAACTTCACTGAGTCCGTATCTGACATCCTTCATGCTTCTTAAAGACCTGAGGAATTCTCTTAGCTCTCAGCGTTTGGGATCAGGTGAGATTTGAAATGGTGGATTTTGTCATTTTGGCACATTAAATTTCAGTAAGTATTTCATATCCCGGCTTCATTAAGTAACAAATACATTAAAAATGTTATTTTGAATGTTCTAGAAATGTTTAAAACTGGGTGAACGTTCATATTGGAGGAGATGGAAGTTTCAGATCTAAATCAGAGAGAGACTGGAGAGAATCAGCTTCTATTAGACACATTTTTACTGAAACTGTCTTCATTTGTCTTCAACTTCACAAAATGCACTGGTTGAATTTGAGGATAAAACTGAAATGAATGCAAACTGTATATTATTGGCTTGCTTAGTGAATGTAACCAACAGTATCTTGTCTGGTTTTGGTTTTCTGTCGATTGTCAAACTATGTATGAGTTTATGTGATGGAGGAGGTGTGGCTTTGGAGATCTCTCTGAAGAGTGGACGAGATCTTAGCTTGCTGTTGCTAGCCTCTCTGAAACTGTCTACCCAACCTTTAATGGAAATGATGGAGGAGAAAGTTTATTTCTCAGGAGACTTTTATCTACTGCTGCTCGGCCTTATTTAGACTCAAACTAATCTGCTATTCTGTTCTAATCTCTTGAGATCAACAGGACCATGAAACCTCTTTCTACCTGCTGTATATCTCTCCCAAAAAAACAGTTTTAAACCTGCACAGTTAGCGAGGGTGGAGTATAGAGTAATAAAATAATGCTTGGTACAATGATGTAAACGTTTTCAGATGTTTCACTGGCAACGAGCAACTATTGCAAAACGTTTGCAAACGCTAGTGTGGACAAAAACAAAAATGGTTTTAAATGTATTCGGATTAGACGCGGCCATAACGTAGAAGAAAGCAGCAACATTTTTTCAGTTTTTCAGTGCTCTGAATTCAATCACAGTTTCTCAGTTCTCGTCCTCTTGAACACACTCGTGCTTGTTTATCTTTCTCATCTGCAGCTCCGAGAGCCTCGTTTCACTGCAAACTCCACCGGCAGCGCTGTCAGATTGAGTCGACAGATGCAACATGAGCAGACAAACATTCAGAGGCACGACCCAATCTGTCCGTCCCTGTGAGCGGTGCGAGGGGACGAGAACACAGCGGGGGGATTACAGAAGACTGAAGAAATCAGAGTAGAAAGACGATGAGAAATTGGGTGAAAGATGAACAACTGATGATTACAGAGACAGACAGCCCGAAGATTAGCACACAAGCTGCGCTAGCCCAGCTAACAATTGTAGGTTGGAAGAACGTTTAAAACGTCCTTTTTCAGATGTTCTATTAACATTATTGCTTGGTTACAAGAAATTTTTTTAATTCTGTCACCTTTTTTTAAAAGAACGTTATTAGAATAAAGTTTTTGATGAATATGAAATATAACGTTAGAAATGTTCCTAACTATCGTTACTGCAAGAACTTTTGACAACGTTGAAGGAACTTTTAGAGAACGTTAGCAGAAGGCAGAGAGGAATGGGAGATGCTTGCAGTGGGCGTTCACAGACTGTTCTGTCTCTCTGAGGTCTTTTCCAATCGTGTTGTTCTACATTATTATGTGTTTTCTGTGTGCAGGCAGTTCTGCTATTTCTGGCCCTGCCGGAGGGGGCGTCAGATACGCTTGATGTGATGTGATGTTTGTTGTGTGATTGGCCAACAGTTACGGGCTGAGACAGACACTAAAACTGCTCCTCTCTTAGGCAACAGTGCCCTGTTATGCAACTTGGACGCAGCATCATGGAACGTTCTCAGAATGTTGGCTAACATTCTCCAAAAATTCTGTCAAAGCTATGAAAATGTTAGCATGAATAATGTTAGCAGAATTTTTATAATGTTATATATCATATCAAAATTATTCTTACATAATAAGTGGAACCTTTTAAAAACATTACAGAATTGAAAAAATGTTTGAATAACCTTTTTAAAACCAAGCAATTAATGTTAACACAACATCCTAGATCGTTCATAGAATTTTCAAAATAACAACATTTTTGTTTCATAATGGAAACGATCTTACAACCTAATATTGTTAGCTGGGAGCAACTGAGGAGCAAAATATGGACATGTGAAGTTCACGCTGGTCTTCAGGGAGAGAGTGTTTGATGTAGGATAGTTTCAGCTCATCTTTAATCTTTAAATAATTTCTCTTCAAGTCACTGAGCTCACAGGAGAGCTAAACCTCAACCCACAGCTAGAGTTAGCCTCCAGAGAAGAGAAAAAACAAACTCTGGGTTTATTCCCCTCTGCTTAACTCAACGTTCTACTTAGCTGCTCTGTCCTAGTTTGACATCATAGCAGTAATGGCTGGATGTCTACATGCACATACAATGAGTTAATTCACAACCTTTGGAAATAGAAATTATGCAAAAGCTAAAATTCATTCTACATTTTCTGGATTTTCTAGGTTGTAAGAATGTTCCATCAAAATATCTAGTTTTCTTAGACGTTGTATTAACGTTATTGCTCGGTTGTACGTCTGTGGTTTTAACATTTTTTTAATTCTGTAATGTTTTTAAAATGTTGCACTAACTACTAAAGAATAACTCTTTTGAAATATGATATAAAAACCATAATGAAACATTCTACTAACTGCAAGAATGTTTTTGTGACTTTGAAAGAACCAACATTCAGACAACATTCTGAAAATGCTCCTTGGGAACATGTGAGCAGTGCTTGCCAATGAAAACTAGCGTGATAAGGTTCTGATGTTCTGAGCGCTCTGTTGCTATGTGTCTGCTTTTTGGGCATTGCTTAGTGGTTGCTAGGGTGTGATCTTGGCAGTGTGATATCACAAATATTGTAGCTCTTACTTGGCAAATTGCTTGTGATGTTCCTTAATTGTAAGACACTTTGGATAAAAGCACCTGCTAAATCATTAAAAGTAGATGTGCTGGGTGGTTGCTAGGGTGGGTTGGTGGTTGCCAAGGTGTTTGTTTAAATCCCTAGCCTCAGGTTTTCAACAGCAACACAGTTGCTATGTTAATTGTGTCTTTCACAGCATGTAAACAGAGTCTCTCTGTCAGTTCTTTACAAATGAACTTACAAATAATATCAAGTACAGCCTTTATTGCAAAAACAAATTAATTATACATGCATTTTGAATATGAAATAACAGTAAAACTCACATTTATGCACTTAATGCAGAAATACTTTAAAAATGACACATTAAAGGTCAGAGATTCAGACTCACCGTTTTTGTCGGCCCGACGGAAAATCTGTGAGGATAAAAAAAGAAAAATCAATGGTCAGTTTATTACCGTGAGGAGCTTTAACAGTCATTGAGACCCTGCAGGAAACAGTCAGTGTGTATAATGAACTGCTTCTTAAGAGCTGTTATGCCTGTCAACACAACTTTCTAATTAAAATCACTTTTTAATGCCTGTTACACACACATACACACACAGACATCATCTCAAAAACCAAACAAACGGAACAATTACAACAATGAAGTTTAAGGACATTTTCATTATTTTTCTATGTTAGATTATTTTGGTTCTGTGGTGACATTTGTGAAGCAAACCCAGATGAGATGAACTGACCCGGCCAGCTCACACACACAGACACACACACACACACACTCTGTAGTTCATCAGAATGGAAAATGGTTCCTGTATTTGCAAGGGCAGCTTGTCCTGTTATCTCCCCCCCACATCTCTCTCCATTGGCTCTGGAGGCCGGTAGCACTGACATGTCTCATCGTGAACGTGTGAGAATTATCCCTGCTCACCCGAGGCTCAAGGTGAGAACGTTTTGGAACCAGGTGTTGACGGGGCAATTGTCCACCAGTCCAACATACTCATTCACACCTGCACCAGGTCAACAACTAATGTTACAGTGTTTTTCAAACCTCAAGTGCTTTTAACACCATCTTGCCTTTTTCTCTGATGGCAGCTGAAGTCAGAGAAGCACAAAATAGTATATTTTCAACATTCACAGCAATTCAAGCATTAAAATAGTTTGTTGAGATGTTTAACTAGCTTCTTGGTTTTGGTGTGCTGTGAGAGAATATGACATTATGAACTGGGACTGTACAGAAAAGAAACTTAATGATAATTATTTTAAAACATTGTTGCTGTACCACAAGAATCAACTAACAGCATATGTGTTTGCAACAACATAAGGTAAGTAAATAAATAATGTTAACCGCTTCTGTTTGTTAAACATTGTCACTGCATCTCTGTCTGTAAAGACAAATTACTCCAAATCTGGCATGTGCACCAGCTGTTTACCCAGACCTCAAACAGATAACTAGCTTGCGAAGTTAAAATGTCACACAGCCACCCGCTCTAACTAAACCAGCAGCTGGAGTCTCATGCTAACTGAGTCTGGCTCAGAGCCACACATTTATAAACCAATGGTGACTAATCCCTCACAAATTTCTCTCGGGGAATGAGAACTGATTAAATCTGATGTAAAATACATGATGTAGAAATCAGACGTTTATGAAGTGTTAAGCTCTGTATTAACTCAACATACCAGAAAACACATTGACAAAAGATAAGTGTAGGATAATGTATCATTAACAATGTCCTTTAAAGGTCATCCAAGACTCAAACTGAGAGATCATTTCCAGTGGATTTCTGGCAGGTGCTGAGCCAGTGGGGAGACGAGGGTCCTACGGTCTCCCTTCACAAGAAAGAGAAAGAGATACTGAGAGGAAACGAGAGAGAGAGAGAATATTCAAGGAGAACAAACAACTGCTTTTCAAAGCACAATATCTGTTGAGTCATGGTTTATAAATAGGCCTGAGAGCATCTTGCCCAGCTCACAAATTTGTTGTATTATTGCTTGGTTACAAGAACGTTATTCAAACATGGTTTGATTCTGTAACGATTTTAAAACGTTCCACCAACTTCTTAAGAATAACAGTTTTGATATTTATGATATGTAGCGTTAAAGAAATCTTACTACTAATGTTACTGCAACAAAATTTTTTGCTAATTTGTTAACTGAGAACTCTTAAAGAACGTTAGCCAACAATTTGAGAATGTTTTCTGTTGGCTGGGTAAGAATTGTTCTCTGTCAGCAGACACAGTTCAGTGTTTCAGACGCGGGTCGAGGGGATTAGAAGTAGATTTTCCCTCTTGTCATTTGTCTTGAACAATTTTAGCTAGAGATTCAGGAAAGACGATTAGCAATTATCGCTTGGAGGAGCAAATAAATAACAGCCACAAGCACAACACCTGCGCTCCTCTGTGGGAGAAACAACCGTTTAACACTCGTGACTAAATTCATCTGTTTTATTACCAATAGCAACTGTCTGTCTAACATATTCTTTCATTAACAGATTACTTACCCCAGCGGTTGTAAAACGTGTCATTGACTGAAATCAATTTCCTATTAATAATCTCAATTTGATGGTTCGTTTGTAATCTTAATTTGTGTTAATTTGCCAGAGCAAGTTTCACTATCAATATTAATTTACTTTTTTTTTATTAATCTTTCTCTGTGTTTGCTCCATAATTGCTCTATTTTTGTTACGGTTATAAATGAAAACATTTCCCCCAAGCGGCCAATAAAAATTGGTTTTCATCTTGCTATATGTTAACATTATCCAGTAGCTGATTTGACCCGATTTGATGTCAGCCAATGAAAAAAGGCGTTTCAGAGATGAGAAAGGTATTACATTTTGATGAAAGATTACTACTATTATATTTTCTGTAAAGGAATCTGGCTGAAAAATCCTGCACAATAAAACCAGGAATGTGCTTTAAGAAAGAAAACAGGGTCAATTTTGATTTCATTATGACTTTTCAAAAGACTCACACACACACACACAAACAAATAAACACACACCTGCCTTCTGTTGTCAGACCCCCTCCATAAGAGCTTAATAAACCCTGCTGACAGAACATCTGCACACAGCCCACTGAACGTGTCCTCTTTACATACAACATATACATCATACAACACACATCATACAACACACATCATACAACACACACACAATACAACACACACATCATACAACACACACAATACAACACACACATCATACAACACACACATCATACAACACACACACCATACAACACACACATCATACAACACATACACCATACAACACACACACAATACAACACACACACAATACACCACACACACCACAATACAACACACACACATCATAAAACACACACATCATACAACACACATCATACAAGACATTATAATGAGATATTGTTATACACTTGAGCTAAAGAATTTTTTGATTGTAATTTGATTACACAGCCAAAAGACTCTTCTGGACAAAAAGATCTTTTGCATAGTAATGCATTGTTTATATATGTGTTTAAGCTCTACTCACATCTACATTAACCTGTTTGCCAATAAACATGTAATCTATTCAATTCTAAAGACAGATTGTGTGTCTTTATACTATAGCAACGTTTACAAATACACACATACACTTACTGCTAATACCATGAAGCTTATTAAACTGTGATTCAAGAGCAATATTACAACAAAATATGCATGAATATAGTATATATTGTATTTATAAAACATCACTCTGCTAAAACTGTTTAACTGTACTATAATCAACTCTCATCAAAATAAGCACAAAAGACAATTAAAAAGGCGTCCACAAAAGAAATACAAATAAATAAATCGAAACAGATGATATGGACACAACCCACCCAAGACCTTGAGTTATATAATATTAAACCTCACAGGGCAGTATATTCATTAGGCCATTAGCATTTAATTCTATACAGTATAATATATAGTGGTAGAATTATAGAACCAAAAAACAAGACACGACAATGCAAGTGGATTTTCGTCCCAATGATTTTGTCCACCTTTATTCTGGTGAAGCACAGATGCACATCAATAAATGCTTTCTATTCCAGCGCATTGCAGACTAGATATTTTACACGTGTGCATAACTAACATCTCTCTCTGCTCTGTGTTCGTATATGCATTCGTACATGCACGGTCAGTGTAGCTCGGTTTCAAGGTTAATGGTTTGTACAATGACCTGCTGTTACTCACGTCGTGAAAGATGGAGAGCCCGTGAAGTGCATCTTTCTTCTGGTGCTGTTTGGAGCGCAGATGCTCGCGTTTCGCCGACTGGAGACACATTGTGATCATTTCTGTGCATGCCAGCATCTTTAAAGGACTTTTAAAAGACGATATACGCAGACTTGGGTCAGTGAGATGTATGAAGATGTCAGGCTCTAGTGATGGAGCAGCAGTCTCGACAGAATGGTGCTGATGCTGAGACTGAGTGACGGTGAATGATGCTTTTCATTGATTCGGTTTTAATGCGCTTCAATCGCAAATGAATCGTCGTGTTGACTCGGTCGAACCGATTCCCGAAGCTTTTCCCGAATTTTAAGAAGAATGGATGAAAATGAAACGAGTCTGTAGGGAAGTTTCGGCTCTCTGGATCTCGCAGCTCATTGGCTGCTAGCCCGACCCTCCTCGGCTGCTGATTGGTCCAGCACTGGTTCAGTGTGTTTCCCAGTAGAAACCGCATCATTTCGGACACTCTCGTTTGGAAACCCTAAACACTGAATGTTATGTAAGATAATGCAAAGTTTATCTCATTTTTATCTGATTTAAGATGGTTAGGCTGCCTATAACAAGAAACTAGTGAGTTAAAATATATCAAATCTATCAACCATTTATTATAGCCTGATATTTCAAAACATACAGTTATGCCTAAACATGCACAATACAGAAATGAATCCATGTACAAAACTGGTGACACCCTGGTATGGTTCAGTTTGATGTTTTGCTAAATCGCGCCATCTGGTGAAAGGAAAATGTCATAATAATTGGATGTCCTACAGTTTATTAAACATATATTGAAGCAGCCACACATTACTCATCTAAATGATCTGTATTTGATATATATATAATGATATAAAACATCTGTATTTTAAACAGGTTAAAAACACACATACACAGAAAACACAGAGGACAGTCGTCGCGTCGTGTGACGTCACGGGGTCGCGCAATGGCGTCACTCTGCGATGGAGCCCGTGATGGTGACAGACCTTTGCTCACCCGGATGAGGCGAAGTTTGATTTATTGACGGAAAGTTTCCCTCAAATCCCCCTCGAGACAAATCTGCACACATTTCCCGTGACCTTTAAACGGTAAGATGTGCGATAAGTGATAAATAAGGAGGAAAAACAGACGCGTTGTGATACTGTGACCGGTGACTGACCAACTGTGACGAGAATGATTTGACAGCTCATACATTTGTGTAGAGAAATTGTTGTTTTAAACGTCTAAAATGGCACCAGCGGTAGGTTTAAGGTCGATTTATTGGTTTATGAACGTCTTGCTAGATCAGTTTTGTGATCTGCGACACTGTCAGTAGAAAACGCGAGTTGACGTCATAGCGCGTCTGTCTGGAGTTACAGCCGCGTCTGTAGTTAAATGTGCTTTTGTACTAGTCAGGTGATAAAACCATAATACTGTATGATAATATAACATATTAATATACCATAAACATAGTGTTACTATCTTGGTAGTGTCATGTTTGTTGACCATGTTTTAGACATGTTGTGTGACTTATCAAGGTGTATGTTAATATCATGATACTTAAATATAATAATCGAATATAAATGTAATATAGTTAAAGTTAAGAAACAATGGTTGCTTGTTATATGACATTTAAAGTCCAGAGAAACTTCTGCCCTTACATCATCTCTAATCTGACAAGGATTACCTGAGATTTCTCCTGTGGGAGATTACTGAGTTAAACTCGGTGAGGTGTTTAGCTACAACATCACAGACCATAACACTACATAAGTGACACCACTCTCGAGAGAAAGATACGCTTGTAAAGCACTGATCCAGGGTCAGATTTGCACATGCATAAATAGTACAGATACATTTGATGTGTGTGTGATCTGTATTATTAAACAATATTGAATGAAAATAATTCACAGTTCTTGAGAACTGTTATAGTAAAAGTAAAGTTGAAAAAGCATCATTACCATTGGTGTATATTTATAGAGATGTTCCTTATTAGTGGATACTGGTGATCCAGTCACAGTCAGTCTGATATGGAATCAAATTCATTCATGTTAAAATCAAATCCCAGTTTACAATTTTACCCTTGAGTGTCCTGTTTCACTCACATATACTCCACCGTTGACCACCATCAGAATTTTCAAGGTTTTCATTCAACTAAATGTGCATATTTCAGGTTAATGTATATATGTGTGTGTATTTATTTCAGGTTAATGTATATATGTGTGTGTATTTATTTCAGATTAATGTATAGATGTGTGTGTATTTATTTCAGGTTAATGTATATATATGTGTGTATTTATTTCAGATTAATGTATATATATGTGTGTATTTATTTCAGATTAGTTTGAGCCACAAGAAGTGCTTTGAATGGCTGCATAATGAAGGCCCAGCTACAAATAACAGGTAAGCCTTCCAAAATAGCACATGCATGATATCAATGTATGTGACCACATTAATACCCATAATAATTTGTGATTTGAATATTTGTACTTCTTCAGTTTTGTCCGCTAAGCTGCGGGAGAATAAGAAGAACTGGTTTGGGCCCAGTCCGTATGTGGAGGTGTGTGTGGACGGCCAATCCAAGAAGACAGAGAAATGTACCAACACAAACAGTCCCAAATGGAAGCAGTCACTCACTGTGTAAGAATAACAGATCTATTGCTATAATAGCACCAGTGTTGAGTTACAGCTGATCCAGAATCAGTTTTTATCGCTTACATTCGGAATAAAGCTGCAGTCCGTAACTAGAAACAGTTATTGAGAATGTACGTGACATATCAGTGTGTAGATCGGTCTCCTGCCTTACCTTGATCCACAACAGTAAGTTTATAATAATGATTTATAATTTGAGCCGTCTGGTCCGATTTCCCAGGAATTCTCCGCCTGTAAACAGAAAGAAAATCCGGCTACGATATTGCGTATGTGGGTGCTGAGGATCGTGGAGCATTTGTAGTAACGTTGTTATCTGATAATTGCAACATTTGTGTGTTATGTCTGGTGTTGATATTTCCTGTAGGATTGTCACCCCTTTCAGCAAGTTAATTTTCCGCGTTTGGAGTCATCAGACCCTTAAGGCAGACATTCTGTTGGGAATGGCCACTCTGGAAGTCAGCGAGACTCTGAAAGCTAACAGCATGAAGAGTAAGTGCTCATGTTCACCCACTTGTGTGACTCATTTTATGCAAGTTAGATTTCTCAATTGAGCTTTGAGCTTTTCATGTCCGTTCACACACGTTTGCGTTTTATTGGCTCTCTTTCTCATGGAGAGAGGCAGGTGAGGTGACTCACAGTACCAGACAAAGAGCCTTTTCATGAGCTGTGGTCATGTGCTTCTCAAATCTACCGGCACTTCATATGAGATCTAGTGACTTATAGAAGTTCAGATTAAGTGACCAGAATCTGGGGTTGTAGAGAAATTTAGAGGCCGGATTATTTCCTCTTTCTGTGACCTGCAGTATCGCCCCGCAAGAGTCTGTTTAGCTTTTCTCATTGTACACAGACTGTTACTATGTGTTGCTCAGCTGTAGATGCAGGTTATGTTGACAGTTGTGTATTTGTGTGTGTGTTTCAGTTTGTGAGGTTGTGCACTCGCTGCAGTTGAGTTCAGATGGAGAGCGATCAGAGGTGGTTGGAGATCTTTCAGTGTGTTTAGATGGACTGCAGGTGGATCCTGAGACGTTTGCTTCTGAGGAACAAAAACACAGTGAGACTTGTTTAAAAACAAGGGCTGCAGAATATATGGAAATATGCATGTCGCAATGGTTTGTAATTACTGAGTGATGTGTGTGTGCATGCGTGAGTTCACTGACATCCTCAGACTTTTGCAATACAATCAGGAAGTTGTAACGCTCTCATAGCGAACCAATGCAACATCGCATTTCTGTAATGCTTTACATTTCAGCATAATTTAAATTGATTTTACAAAGTGTTATCATAATCGCATCACATATCGCATTATTTAGCAAGTTATCGCATTTTTCTTCAATATCATGCAGCCCTTCTAAAAACCTGTTCAGTTTACTTTAAACTGTTAAATACTGTAGCTAATTCATGATGTTCATATTATATTATTTCTTAATGCCATCATTCATATTTTTAGGTTTCTATCTCTTACTTCGTCATTAACGTTTTTGGTGTTAAGCTGATGATGATTTCAGATAGCAAACGTGTGAGACTTTCTGCTTAGCATGTTTCACCACATTCAGCTGATGCTGTTAGACTCATGATCAGTGCTGGAGCAGATTTTGTGTGGGCTGATAATGATCATAAAGTACCTGCCGCAGATCCCGTCACAAAACCATTGTGTGTGTGTGAAGATGCTTGAACTGGTCTCAGATCAGACCTGTCTCTCTAATCACAGATGCTGTTTTAAATGGAGAATCCAAACCGAATGGCAATATCACAGTAAGGTAAAGAAATGATTACACTACTGTACAGTGCAGTTACTGTTTACTGTGTTTTCTGCATAAATAAATGGCTAAAATATTTGGCATTTCAGTACATTTTTAAAAACGAAAAGTTCTTTTTCAAAGTGCCTCATGGTTCATAATGTGTTTTCATAATTCATTCTTTATTTTCATCAAACATTTGACTTTTGTGTCTGTTTGTTGGCTGTTTCAGTCGAGATTCGTCTCCATCCAGTGACATCACTGATGATGCGTCACTGCCCAATGGTCATGCGGTGGGAAGTACAGGGTCTGCCTCTCCATCTGCAGGGGCTCTGAGACCGCCCCGCCCACCTCGCCCCCAGAGGCAGCCCCCTTCCTCCCCAAATAAACCTACTTCATCCACAGGTAGAACCTCTTTCTACCTGTGGATGATGTTCAGTTCATTTAAAGAGAACGTGTTCAGGTGTGACTGTATGAAAGTTCTCAGCTGTTTTACGTTCTTGTTTTTAGCGTCTTCTGCTGGCTCCACTCCCACTCACGGCAGCAGCGCACCCAGCCCTGAGACGTCCCCACGAGTGTGTGTGAACGGACAAACGGAGAATCAGGGGTCAGGCTCTGGGTCAAATCAAGCCCCCAGGGCCAGTCCAACACCCCCCAGAGCCTCTCTCATCAATAATGGCCCTCTTCCACCCGGGTAAGTCAATCACATGACTGATTTTTTTGTAATGCTAACCTATAAACTAAAAAAAATCTGAAATGTAAATATTGTGTTTTGTGGCTCATAGTCCATGTGTGTTAGCTTTGAGGTCATCTGTATGCTAGTATATTTTATATATATAAAATACTAGCCTGTATGGAGTGAGACTTGTCTTTATATGTTTAATAATAATGTGTTTCTTTGTGTGT
>JAZGTK010006298.1:0-21010 GCA_036877625.1 Ambastaia sidthimunki
AAAGTGCTCTAGAGAAATGGCTGTTTTGGTTTACTTGATGTGTTTTACATAGAGACAGACAGGGATAGAAGATCGCTGAAGTTCTAATAAAAGTAGCATCAAACGTAACATTATTTCTGTGAAGCTTTAAATTCTCATGCCAATATAAAGCTGAAATGGCAGATACAAGCACCAATGATGTACTAATGTGTCAGAGCAACTTGAAATCAAATACATGCTGTTTATTTTCTTTATACTAATTTCTTAATATTGTATAACCGCATTCTGCTTGATTTATTGATTTAGCGTTTTGAAGGCACAGCTGAATAACTTCAAACCTGTCTAGCAACATAGAAACAGCAGAAAGTCTCTGTATGGATTTTTTTGTTCAAAATGCAAGTATGAGCCGTAGTGGAAATCAGGAAGACTGAAACTCAATGTCTGCTCTGCCGTCTCTTTAGGATGTTGTTCAAAATCATTCAGCAAGTCCTTCCTGCAGGAATAGTTATTTTACCCCTTGCACATGATGTTCCTGAGCTTTACAAGGAAGAGAGTTCATGTCATTAGAAGGATTCTGATGGTGCTCACTGAGGAGCACCACCAATAATGACCAAGAGAAGGTGGTGGTGACAGGTCTTCTCCAATGTCCATTTATTGTTGTAGTTTTCCCAAAAATGTTGCAAATCACAAACTTTTTTTTTTTTACCTCCCATCTGCCGTTGGTCATCAAAACCCAAACCCATCCAAACACCCATCAGGTGAACCCCAAACTAATTTTACAGAGTTCAAAGACCAGATATTTGTTCAGGCAGCCCAGCTTCTAGCCAGATTTGAGATCTAGCGTTCTGCATATTTTTTCAGGAAGCCAACATCTCTCCGAATTTATTTACAGCTGAAACAGCTCTGAGCTTTTTAATGTGTTTAAACGTTTTTCCGTAAGCAAGAAAACTACATTAAACACTGTGATAGTCTGTATCTGCTTCTCTCTACATCTGTGCATTCCAGGCAAAGGTCTGATTTGTCCACTAGTAATCGTTCAATTAATGTGTTATCGTTTGAAAACAAAGTCTGGCATCACACGGCGAGGTGTTATCAAGGCCGGCTTTAATTAGAACTTGGGTGGGAAAGACGTTTCTCAAGAGAGAAGAAGACTTCCTGTACTGAGCCCTCCATGCATCATTAAATGGCAGCCGGGCTAAACGGAGCCTTTCAAATGGAAAGATGATGATAGACGAGACCAATTGAGAAACACAGAGAATGTTTGTGTGTTTGGTTTGATACATTATTTAATGTTTTCATACTGTATATATGTTTATTTATGTGTATGTTTATTCATGTGGATTTAAGACATCCATCCTAAAGATCCGGTCACACTGAACACATTCCATCTGCGTTTCGCTGGGTTGTAATTCTTGCTTTGTGTAAACAAGCGCTAGATGGATGTCTTTGGCACGTTATTCCTAATATATTGGATTTTAAACTGTGGCCAGTTTCTGAAGAAATATTCCAGGTGTTTCCTGATTTATTCTACTTTCTCTAATGAAAATGTTTCAAACAGAACACATAGTTCATTGGTCATCTGTTTATTAGTTTTTCCCATGATCTCAGTTTCACTTTCATTTATCACTTTAACTAATGACAGTTCTAATGACATCATTCTCCAGGAAGTGACATCATTGTCTGGTGATTAAGAACAACAGAACCAGTAAGAATCACTAACAATTATCGATGAATTTTATGACTCTTGTGATGTGTGTGATGAGACATTCCAAAACAGGAAAAAAAAGAAGATAAAATTGGCACCCTCACGAAAACTACCTCTCAATTGCTCATTGAGAAATGACAGCCAGCTTATAGTTTCCTCCTGTTAGGCTCCATCTGGTTAATGTTCTTGCCATTGTGCAAACAATTAAATTATAATTAATAAAGTGTCTAAGAATGACCAGTGCTTTTCTGTCCTTTTATACAAATTCCTAAATTTAAGCACATTTATTCTTTAAACAAATAGCACTGATTCATTCTATTCCATTCTGACTGGCTGTTTTTATGGCAAAAAGATATGTGTGGCTTTTCTGATATCATAAGCATTTATAGTTTAAAGTTTTAATGACACGTCTTATGAGAGTTAGAAAGACACTATTTTCATGTCACTTTGATGGTTTTCATTGAAATAAAGATTTGTAAATGAAAAGAGGCATCGGTTAAAGCACAAATGTCTTTATTGGTTAGAGGTTTGAGCTTCAGTATAGGACCATAAATCACAGCCTTCTTTTGTGATGTATAGAGGACAATCTAATCGCTCTCTTTACTGAGTAGACTGCAGAAATCTGAAGCTGGCGGCTAGAAGAAATGGATGCCACCGTTTTGATAAATAGGTGTCTTCCCAGCGTTCTCCTTCCGTGGATTTGCCCCCCGTCGTACTATAAATCATCATACACACAGTATCTTCTGCTTGTTTTGTGTAATTATTTCAGAGAATTGGAACGTTTCCCCGCGGTTCAAGATACGACTTGTATTTTCTCTCGCATGAATATACATGACTGTGCAAGATGTTTTGCATGTTAGTTGGGGGAGGGGGGTGGCTGGGGGGGCTGCTTTCAGCAATGCAAGTCAAATCTGAAAGAGTTCGGGCCTGGTTTGGATCTTGTGTTAATAACGGAGGGAAAGATGTTTTGAGATTTCCTCTGGAGTTACGGGTGTCTCAGTGCAGCTGATCTCATTATAACTGAATGTGATTTTAGGTAAAACAGCTCAACGCCCGTCTGTTCTGCTGAAACGTTACTTTTTTTAAACACGGGATGGCACATGTATGGCGTGTTGAAAGTAGAGCTTGGTTTTTTTAACACACTCCAGAAATATTTACCGGACACGCTTTAATGCAACTTTTAAATTGCAGTGTGTTTCTGCAAAGCATCAGCTGTGTCACAATAAAGTGCAGGTCAGCTGGTCTGAGGACTGTGTATTGGCCGCGGATGTGAGTGTGTGATATGTGTGACACTCGACAACTTATAAATCCAATTAGCATTGAAATTTTAGTCCGTTGAATTCTGTGAAAAGGACACATGCAGTGTTGCTTGAATACGTTATTTTAAACTTCAGTATGTTACGTTTTTCATGTATTAACTCAATCGATTTGTACAGTTCAAAAGAAGCAAGTCATTATTTCAAGCAAAACCCAGGACAAAAGTTTCTGCTGGTGGATATCTAAATAACTTCCTAGTAAGTGCTTAAGCAGAACTAAAAAGAAATAAGAGAGTAACATTATCATAATGTCATCTGAGACGTCCAGTCCAGCACTGAGTCACACAGAAGCAGATGTTAGATGAAATTCTTTCATCATCACTGAAGTAAAAATGTGAATTGCTGTGTGTGTGTGTGTGTGTGTGGTCCTGATATTCACAACATTATGGGGACCAAATGTCCCCACAAGTATAATAATAACAGTAAATTTTGACCTTATGGGGACATTTTTAGGTCCCAATGAAGAAACAAGCTTATAAATCATACAGAATTATTTTTGTGACAGGTTTAGGTGAGTGTGTGTGTGTGTGTGTGTGTGTGTGTGTGTGTGTGTGTGTGTGTGTGTGTGTGTGTGTGTGACAGGCTCTAAGTACCGTGTGGGTTTTTGTAAGCTTCATCTCTGGCAGTAATTCCAGTTTTCTGTTGCCATGGTGACTTCCTGTCACTCACACAAATGAGCGCACCTGTTGAATCAATTAGCATTACATATATCAGCCTTTAAATTATTTATTATCTCATCCCTGATTCTTTACTGTCATGGTTACATTTGGCTGTAATACTAAAGGGACATTATGTAAGTCGGTGACAGACCAAAATTCTTAGACAGCAGCATTTGTACCGTTCGCAAAGTAGGCAATCCCATAATGCTTTGCGGCAAGCTTAGCAAAACGATGGCGGACAGGAAAAGATAAAGTTGTTATTTGTTTAAAGTTGTTATTAGTTGTTATTTCTGTACTTATAATTCAGTTCAACAGTCACTTATGAGTTTGTGTGTCAGTTATGATGCTTCTTTGTTTTCCATAGCTGACAGTAGACAGTAAGACAGTCTTCTTGAGGTTTTGGAAGAGACCCAGTGTATTCAATTTTCTCAATCGATTTAGCTTTGGAGGGGGTCTGTTTTGTTCCTGAATAAATCAATTGATATGCAAATTCATCAGCTTATGAAACACAAGCGGTCTGTGTGTAGCTCACTGTTTCATTGTGCAAGAACAGACAACAAAATGAGGGTTTGAATCGGCCTTCTGTGAAAGACACGAGCGGATAAATGGCATTGTTCACAACAGCACCCAAAATATCATATATATGCATTAGGCAAGTATTTAGAATAACAAGTGGATTTAAAAGATGGATTAGTCACAGAAGTATTTAGTCTGCTTAAATCCAAACCAGACAAAATGAGGAGGACAGAGAGTTATTGTGATTTTACAGTAGTTTTGTGTGTGTTGACAAACAGCATTGCTGGTCATTCTGTCAGTCAATCCTGCATCAGTGAAACTGCAACAGCCACAAAAATGTCAAAAACAGTCAGTTTGTTTCTTACACTTTCATTTTGTTGCCTAATGCAGGAATATTCCAAATATGTAACACAACATGTAGTTCCGGGAAGTCTGTTTTCCTAAACGAACTTCCAATAATGCTTTTTGCTGAGAATAAAACGTAAGAGCTATCTGAAAAGAAAGAAAGTTATAGAGGCAGAGCAATTTTTTTTCTTTGGAGCAAAAGTAAATAGGGTCATTTTTGATCTCACATTCATTTTAATTTTAGACCCCCTGGACGTTTTTACTGCCGTTTTAAGCCACACATTCATAATAAATCAGTCAAAGCAGCTTTAAATTCCCTAACAGCAAATCAATAGGATAAATGCATTCGCTCCAAGCTGTTACTTTGAATGTGTCTCTGACTACAATTGAGTAATAAATTAAAGCCACACGCTGCTTATCTGAGTCAGGTGGAGACACTGTGACCTTTTCCTTGTTTTAACAGAAGCTTTTGGCCTTCTGAGTTCTTTATCTGTTTTAACAGGCAAAATTTTCTCGCTGTTTGCCTGACAAACGTTGCGATTGTGAAATTATCTTTCAGACTGATGTGCGTGTGTGTGTGTGTGTGCGTGTGTGTGCGTGTGTGTGTGTGTCTGGCAGCTGATCTCGTATGCTGGCTGGAGAAAGATGTTATCCAGGGACCAACCTAAAACTCTTGTTTACGGTTAATATGTTGGGCTTGGCTGCACTAGACTGTGGATATGAACAGACTGACACCAATTTTATCACTATTTTTCTAATACACAGTTGATTGCAAGTGGATGTGTGTGTGTGTGTGTGTGTATTTGTGTACACAACAAATGAATGTCATGCAGTTTTTCTCCACACAGCTTTCAGGAGAATGAGAGATTTAAAGTCATTTGGTTTACTGACATTTACTTCCACCTGGTCTCCATTAAATGTGCTAGTTAGGAAATGGTTATTTCACTGCCATGAGGCAGATGGTCACCAATACTGGCAAACCACTGTGAGGCTTAATGGCTGATGTTCATATCACCTACAGAGAACTGAGATGCTGTAGATGCTTCTGATGAAATCCAGAGGAGATGATGTTGTTCTCAGACGTCTGTATGTTCTGCTGTATTTCATTGTCATTTCATTTCTTCATCAGTTCAGGCCTGTGACATTAAACAAAACACTGATGAACTGAGATGTTTAATGTAACAGAACCACAGAAGGCCGATCAGAACAGAATCAAAGTCCACAGACTGCAGCCCACAATACAAGTTGTTTTCTACTAAAAGTAAAGGTTCCTATGAGGTTCTATGTCAGGCTGTATGGTATCATAAAGAACCCTTAATATCCACACAACCTTTCTATTGTACGAAAGGTTCTTTAAAGGTTCCACTAAATAAATGCTTCTTTTAGGAACCTTTGACTGAAAGGTTCTTTAGGGAACTAAAAATGGTTCTTCTATGGCATGGCTGCAGCCTTTATTTTTAACAGTAGTTTGATTTAGTTTGACTTTAAGCTGTTATGGTTGTTGAATGTCATTGGGTTTTTAGCAGATTGTGTCGTGGTTCATGAAGGCGGTTGTGTTGACATTATCTGTGCTCTTATTATGTTGTAGCATTATATTGGTTCTCCAATAATTGAAACCTTGGTAAGGAAAATAGAATATGATATTGAATAATTCATATATTAACATTCCTCATATAACATTCTTAACATTCCTAATATAATTTTATTACTTTTTCTAGATGATACATCCTCTATAATGATATAAATTATAATGATAATTGCTACGTACAGCCGATATATTTAACTCTATATATCGAGAGAGAGAGAGAGAGAGAGAGAATTTCCCACCATTCATCATCACATTCATTATATATTTTTCCTTACAAATAACTTGATATTTAAACAATTTAACTGTATTTAAATATTTAAATGACAAACAATGAAAATATTTTCCACAATAATTATTGTTGAATCTCAAACACACGTCTAGATTTTCTAACTCTAACATCCAGAATTCAACCCCAGAAATTTTGAAGGTTTCGCAAAATTTACCCACGTTAAAACGTTTATTTACCACATTTCTGATGGAAAAGCAAATTAACTGCACATAAAGCAGCAAACACATTTGTTTGCACACCGAGTTTAAAGTCGGCACTGCCACACTTTGAGATGAAATCTCCGGCTAACATACCAATTCAATTTTGTTTGGATTATATTGCAATAAATCATTTCTTTGTAAAGCACCCTCGTGATATTTCACACTGTGGCTCAGATTGGTTATCTTCCCCACTGAGAGAGAGATTCATCCAGACAGCGTCTATATTCCGGCAGAGCGTTCCTTATCAAACTATAAACGCCTCCGAACTTCAGGAATCTCACAGCGGCTCATTTCCATACACGTAACATAACAGATGACTGCTGCATCCCAACATATGCAAATTCCCACAATATTCTTTAATACCTTCTTCATTTTAACAATCTCCTGCAATGTCTGCAGATACAAATCATAATATTTGGTTAACTGTTTAAATATGTAACCAGGCGGGGGGTCGGGAAACCCGTGTGCTGACAATTTTCCGCTTGACTCCAGCAGGAGGGATATTCTGTACTCACTTAAATAACTGTGAAATTCCTCATGTTTGATTGAATCCTTTTCTCTCCTCTTAAAGAAGCAATTCACCAAAAATACACATTTGTTTTTGTTTGTTTTTAATCTGTGTAACACAAAAGGTTTTAGCTAAAAGGACGGATCATGTGAACCACTTAATCATTTGATTTCTTGTTTAATCAATTTTATTTCTGGTCATATTTTGTGATGTTTTTTATAACGTTTTACTTTAGTCATTTTTATTTTGTCATTTTTGGAGCTTTAACAACATTTTAAATATGATCTGTTTTAAATATTATGATAGATATGGTTTGATTGATACGAAAGATATGATTTAAAAATAATAATTTGGAAAAATATTTCAGAAAAATAGTGATCAAAATAGGAATAGTGAATAGTCACTAAGAATAGTAAATATTGTAAATATTCTTTATATTGTTATTGTTATATTGTGTTTTGGATGCGCTATAAATAAATCTATGTATAAATATACATGGATCTGTAAATATACAGATAAGGGTCTGTCTATTATGGTAATAAATGTTTTGCTCACTGTTTTGCTTTTCAGATTTCCGTGGAACATGCGGAAGAGCTTCCAAACCCTACAACAAATTCCCACCAGTTTTACATTAAGGAGAGACACTGGATTTTCAGCATCTGTTTCTGACAGTTAATGTCACGCAGCATACAAATGCAGCAAAGATCTGCATATCTGCCTGAGGTAACGTTACTAATGGCTGCAGAGCCCTTTAACATCTCCAGCTCCAACTGCATGTAAATGCATCACAATGCCTTCCAAAGTCTCGTGCTTGTATGTGCTAACAGTTATCTGCTGGGCAAGCGCTCTGTGGTATCTGAGTATCTCCAGACCCACCTTGTCCTACGTTAGCCAGACGTCCGTGCCTGCACGGAAACCGTCAAAGACGCTCAAGAACACCAATGCCACCTTTGGAAACATCAGGACACGTTCACTGAACCCTCACGCCTTTGATTTCATCATCAACGAGCCCAAGAAGTGTGAGACAAACGTGCCCTTTCTTGTGATTCTCATAACGACAACGCACAAGGAGTTTGACGCTCGGCAGGCGATTCGAGAGACATGGGGCGACGAGAGCACGTTCACCGATCTTCGCATAATAACAATGTTCCTGCTCGGACGCAGCACGGACACGGTTCTCAACCAGATGGTGGAGCAGGAGAGCGAGATCTTTCACGACATCGTGGTTGAGGACTTCATCGACTCCTACCACAACCTCACGCTGAAAACGTTGATGGGAATGCGCTGGGTGGCTACCTTCTGCAACCAAGCCAAGTATGTGATGAAAACAGACAGTGACATCTTTGTAAACATGGACAACTTGGTGTATAAACTCCTGAAGCCAGCGACCAAACCCAGACGGAGGTACTTCACCGGTTACGTCATCAACGGAGGACCTATAAGGGACATGCGCAGCAAGTGGTACATGCCTAGAGATCTTTATCCAGAAAGCAAGTATCCTCCATTCTGCTCGGGTACAGGGTATGTGTTCTCAGCAGATGTTGCGGAGTTGATCTACAAAACTTCTCTGCACACCAGACTCTTGCATCTGGAGGATGTTTATGTCGGGGTGTGTCTAAGGAAGTTGGGTATCCATCCGTACCAAAACAGTGGCTTCAATCATTGGAAAATGGCCTACAGTCTCTGCAGGTACCGCAGAGTCATCACTGTACACCAGATCTCCCCAGAGGAGATGCACAGGATCTGGAACGACATGACCAGCAAAAAACATCTAAAGTGTTAGATGAAGATGCCCGAGGACATGTTGTGTATTTGTGCCCTTTTTTACCCACAATGCAAAAGATGCTACAAGGAACTCTGGGACGTGTGGAGCACACACTGTAGAGATCTTTCTTAGAAACACGAACGTCCTCCTGCATTTAAACTGGTTTCAGAAACACTAGAGATTTTACAAGTCCACGGATCTCATTATTTAGCAGCGGGATGAGAATTATTGGAGAAAATATTTTATTCGTGTTAATATTATAACTGTGCTGGTCTGTTTAAAACTAGTGAAGGTCCAACATGCTGGTTTAGAATACAATGCTAACTTGTACTGTATATGAGCCGTCCTTTGAAGGACGTTTAATGCAAGTGTGCCATTTGTATCAAATCAGATGAATGTCAATGAATGTTTACTTTTGTTTTTTGCACAGACGGATCCGATTTGAACCTGCGCACACAGAACTTCAGTTATGTAGAATTTGAAGGCCATTTTCAGAATTCTTACACAGAAAATATACACACATATATATATATATATACACAGTATATCTGTATACATTTAATTTTGCTTTATTGCTTACCAGTAAAATCATAGTGCTGTCAGCTCTGGTTAACAAATTGTACCATGTTTAAATCCATAACACAGAATTACACAGATTTTACCCCCAAAATCATTGCAGAACATGTGAAAAGTCCTACATGAGATTTTGGACCTACAGAACATGTAAATGAAGGCAAGAATTCTTAAACGTTCATGCAAAGTTCTCAGTTTAACAATTGCTTTTTTATGTGCTTGTTTACATGTTCAAAAATACTTTTGCATTTTCTTGACACAAAAAAAATCAAACAACAGTGTGGGATTCATTATCTATAGCAAGGATAAACTTTATTTTTTTTACTCCTAGAGGCATCACGATCACTTCATGCCTCAGAAAAAGCGGATACATGTTAATAGTAAAATTATAAATCACATTATACATCAAGAGTCATTATCACTTTAGTATGAAGTTTGTAGTATCAGCTGTACATGGTGAACCCTGTAGAAACATTGTAGAGGAGTGCAGTGAAATGTGCCATTCAGTACAGCACTTTTGTAAGAAACGAGAAGTGGATATTGGAAACGTTTTTCCTTTTCATTTTCTCATTGGAATATGATACATTTGCACCAAACTCATCTGTGTTTTTTCTCTTTTAAATGGTTTGGCTATTGAGGGGTCGTGACATTTAACTGTGAAAACAATAATGAACGTACTATCCCCATGGATAATATTGTATTATACTGTGTATTTTTTACATAAAAATATATAACGGTGTGCTTTTTAAGAGTTTACCTTAGTTATGCTTTCTTTTCTCCTAATGATGCTTAAACTCATTTACATGATTTGATCACAGATGGGGGCAAAAGTGCCAAAAAATCCTTAATCAGGTAAAATAATTATTCTGTCAATAAATTTGCTGTTTAGTGATACAGTTCAGATCAGAAGTGTGAGTAGAAACTGTCCATTTTATAAACAAGCTTAATTGCTTTGGGGAAAAAAATCGTTGCTTTATTAACACACACACGAATAATTCTGTGCTCTTAAAGATGCCGCTTGAATCTGTCATCGTTTTGCTGAACATTCTTAAAACATTTTGCTGAACATTCTTAAAACATTTTGCTGAACATTCTTACCACCTCTGTTCCCTTAGGAGTCACCAATCACTGTTCCTGCCAATTTCTGCCACTCGCGGGCCACTCAGACAGCTTTGGATGTGCCAGATGGTGGCCTTGCCAAACTCCGTCAGCAACCATGACAAATAAAGACAGTCTTTGGCATTGTCAGTATGTGGTATAATGGAGCCAGTTCTTTACACAACTGATTTTCAATCAGGAATGGCTGTCTATTATGGGATGCCTTCCAGGGGACTGTTGTCATGGCAGGATTTAAAGCAGCAATCAGCTCCTCAAGTGGATGTTATGTCCACAAACTGGCATTTCCCATGAATAGTGTCCACTTTAATAGCCAGTTTTTGTACAGCATTAGAGGCAGAAATCCAGTTTTTTTTTTTGTACTTTGGATCTCAGCTTAAAACTGTCGATGGCACTGAACTGATGTTTAGTTCACTGCTAACTTAAACTATATTTCCAGTCACACAAAACTATACAATAAATGAAATCATTTTATATGCATCTCCCAGCCCTAACAAGCACTCACATAAACACGTCACGACAGCTGATGTTTTGTGAGAATAGGATTAAACGCTGGGACGCTCTTATCTGTTTCTCAGGCTTTGCTGGTGGTCAGTAAGACACTTTAGCAATTACTGCATAAAAAACGATCTCTAGCTGGGAGATAATATCATAATCACATTATACGGTTATTGTGCCGTTTCTTTCCCCAAAACACAGCCACGCTCCATTTTAATAGTAGCAATCGTCTTTTATTTGTTGTTCTTTTGCAGAAATTGTTGATTACAGAAAGGGACCACGGACAGAAGAGTAAGTGGAAGATACACACACGGTATATAGAAAACACAATTCAACTTATAATAATAAAGTATTTAGTTCTAGTTAATATTACTTACAATTGGGCTGAAAACAATCGTTTCATTTAAGCTACTAGTTTTGGACACACAGATGGCTTTTCTGTCGTTCTGTAGTAGTCATTTGGCTTCCTTCATGAAATACTTCTATCTCAGTGTCACACTGAAGCATTCTGGCTTCAAAAGCAAATATTTGCTAGCGCTGTAGAATGACATGCCGTCACTCTGCTTTTTTAAATACAATACGTCAAGTTTAAAGTGTGCGGTGTGGAGGCGTTGACCTGTTTGTCACATGACGAAGCTTTAACAGGTTAAATCTAAATGACTCCTCGGGGTCAAAGCGCTGGAGACGCAGGCCATGCTCTTCACACCTCAAAACATCTAAGTGCATCAGCTGTTATTTTCAACGCCAGCCACTGACCAGTAAAATCACTACCAACCAATTGTGAATCTGCTTAAAAAGCAGCATTTTTCTGTTCCGTGTCGCCAGAACAGATTCAGCTTCAGAGAGCTTCAAGCTTGTTACCTACATTTATTAGGCACAGATAAAAAAAACAAGGCACCTCTAAGCTTTGAATCATCAACACTGTCCCCAAAATAAAGCAGAAAAATTGCACATGGCAGCATTTGGTTCACACTCTTTGAGTTGAAACAAACAAACAAAAAAGGTTCCCTTTTTTTTCATTGAACATCTCTATGTACAATACAGTTCAAATGGTCAAATAACATTCATAATGTATTCATGAAAATGTGCTTTTTACATTCAGAGGGGAGAGACACGTCCATTTCAGTCTACAATCTTTCACAACATAGAAGCTCATTACAACACAAAGAAATTAAAGAAAATAAAAGGCAACAATAAAAATAATACAGAGCTTTGCTGAAAGCAGAGGTAAAACAACAATTATAATAATCATAATAATAAAAATAATTATAAATAATTATTTTTTTGTTTCACTAGCTATTGCCTCCTGAGATGATGGGGTCCTGCTTTGAATTCTGGGAAATATGGGTGTTGGAATGTTTGGTGCAAGCGTAGCTTTGGGAAATGGGGCAGGTGAGTTTGGGGCTTTCACACTGGTAGTTTAGTTTGAAACGTGGTGCAGTTCACGGAAAAAATTGGTAACATGAAAGCTGAGGTACCGAAGACGACCTGTATGAAGTGATCTGAGTTCGGTTGCTTTGAAACTGTGGCTCGATTCACACGAATTTGAAAGCAACACGGACTCGGGTGGGCACTCGTTCAGGAAGTAAAGTACTCTGCACAAGCATCACGACTTTCCACAACAATGAATTATGTCATGTAATGCACACATACGCAGTTGTCGTTCACTCTTCCGTGCATAATAATGCCAAAAAACAAGCAAACAAAAGCATGGCGTGTTCTCCATGCGTTTTACATGCATGTAGGTGATGAGGGTAGAGAATGCAGATGCACTGGGGTTTAAACCAGGACATCGCTGCTGGAAGGGGGGGGCGCCGGGAACAACCGCACTCAGAATCAGACAGCAACATGCCCAGTGTGAAAGCCCCCATGTGTGTTTTTAAAGAGTGCTGGATTTGATTGAACAGGTGCAAACATTCTTGAGGCAGAGGACAGCTGAGGTGAGAAAAAAGAAGCTGGAAGAAGAAGCAGGAGGTGAAAGTTTGAGCTCTTCCACACGGTACCAGATCTCCTGCTAATTCCGTTCAGTCCCCTCTGACACACGCCCTCGTACCCTCTGCCCACCTCCTCTCCTCTGTCCTGCTAATGAGATGGTATCAAGTGACACTCAGCTGAGCAAAGCCAATCAGCTTCACCTCATCTGGGATTTCTGAGCTGTCACAGCCAGACGCCTGGAGACACACACACACACACACACGTCAAGACATTGTTAATGCAGTTTAAAAACACTGAAGCACCATCTACAAACGTCTTGAGTTTTGCATCATTTACATTTATGCAGAAACATTTCTGTCCAAACAGACTTACACTGTATTCACATAATACATTTAATCAGTAAGTACGTTCCCTGAGGATCGAACCCTCAACCTTTTGCGTTGCTAACACATTGGTCTACCAGTTGAGCTACAGGAACACCATCAACCATTTGTTGATAAATACCACTGAAAATCATTTGGATTTGTCTATCAGTTTCAACAAATAAAATGAGCAGAAATCGTGGCTACAGTAAGGCCTCTAGGCACATAAACATTATACTTGTCCAGCAGTGTGAAAGCATCGATTGCTGACCTGGGCTCTGTTCCAACATCTAGTAAGCTGCCTTAGTTGGCAGCATTTTGAGGCATCGTAGTCACACTCCCAACACGAAGGCTAGGCCGAATAATTATGCCACCTTCTAATGGAACTTCTTTTGGTCGTATAAGGCAGAATTGCATGTATCTTGTAAGAGGAAGACAATCCCACAATGCACTGCAGTGACCACTTCCCAAAAATACCAGCTTTACATTTCAGCTTCGAAAAACTGGCAGAGTAGATGCTCTGTGTTTGACAAGCCAAAGTTATTGTCTGTGCTAATCGAACCAGGAAAATTTTTTAATGGTTACCATTTGTGGGACTACATTAACAAACAGCTAAGGAACTTCAAAGAGAAAGGTCAGAACATAGTAAAATAAAACAAAGGAGGAAAGTGCGAGAATTCGTGTCTTATGTCTTTGACAAGCGTCTAATCAGCTGCAGTGAGCAGAGAGCTGATAATCTTATCACAGGTAACACAGAGGCAGAATGTCTGGAGACGATCGATCCCGCTCTGTGATGTCCATTTTCTCTGGAGGAGACACAAACCATCAGCCACTCAGAACCAGGACAGAAGTGTGTGTGTGTGTGTGTCTGAGGTCAAATACAAAAGAATAAAAATGTGGTGTGTGTCAGTTGTTCATATGTGAGAGTTTGAAGGGCTAAAACATTACGGTGGAAACCATGAATTTAGAAGCCCTGCTAAATGAGAAACAGTGACCTGCAGAAACAGATAGTGTTCAGAGATTCAGCTCACATCTCCTGGATGAAGAATTATGAATCAGAAAGGAATTATTCCATGTGTGTGTTTGCTTGTTTACAAACTAGTCGACACACATCCACTGCGTTCTGTGAGAGAACTCATGAGTCATACAGTAAAGTTGAACTTTTAATGATTAACGGATTAAAACAGGCAAGTGCTAGAATTCCAAAATAAACAAGAATAACTCTGTCACTCAAATACCTGCATTGTATTGGCACATAAATAAACCTGCAGTAAGCACAAACTAGATTTTAAACATGCTAAAAATTCAGTTTCTGCAATGAACATGGACAACAGGATGTGATGTCATCCTTCTGATTTTGATAACAATCTCAATAACATCATTTAATTCAAACTGCTTGAGTTAGTATTGAGTTATACCTGCTGTAAACAAACCACTAAAATCAAGAGTGATGCTTCTATTCTGTCCAGCAATCAAGCTGGGGGGAGGGGGGGGGGGTCTCAGGTGGGTGTCACTTTTGCAAACTCTTGCATTTTCGTACACGTTCACTGGCATTGAAATCAATAGATCACAGCATTTTCAGATACAGTGCAAAATCGGATGTGTAGCCGCCCCAATGAACAAGCCAGTGAGCCATTGTGTGTGTGTGTGTGTGTGTGAGACAGAGAGAGAGAGAGAGAGAGCACAGCAATCACAAACATCATTTTAATTCACGGTTCAATATCCAAGCAGCATAATCGTCTACTGAGTTCCGCACGGTGTAGTCAAGGGTGACATTAGTAAATGAGATCGGTGGACCAGCCTGGCTGAGATATTCCCAAAACATGTGCCTTCTGCACTCGCACCCCTCCTGTAACACCTTCTCAGCGTTTTGTAGGATTGTGTTTTAATCACGATGCAAAAAACGTGTTTTCTCAAGGGACGTTCAGGTAAATATTAAACCGTAAAACTCAGCTCGCTAACACGACTGTAGAAGCAGACCAGGTGTGGATCTGAACGCAGACAGAATCTTGCTGAGAAATGCGCTGTGGGGGTTTGTGAAAGGTCAAAGGTTAAGTCAAGGGTAAGAGCAGGCAGATGCGATAGAAACATCTCCACAGAAACTGCAGCGGAGCGAGTCCCATGCAGACACACAGATGTTGTTTACCGCAAACTCACCGCTCATCTAAAGCAGTCATTAAACACAGCACTCGCCGTACTGCCAAATCCACCGGGACCTGCACTCACAGGTTAGCACATCATGCCCTTATAGGAATTGTTTACTCACTTAGTGAAATTTAAGCATTATTTATGTGATATACATTATTTATAGAATACTTTTACACTGCCATTTTTTATCTGCCGTTATTTGGGAAAGACCAGCATGTATATTATTACAACTTTCTCCCTTTTTAAAAGAAAATAACAGCATGCAGGTTTTGAATTACATGAGGGCCAGGAAATACAAAATTTTCATTATTGAGTGAAATATTCCTCTAACACTAGCGTGCAAGACCTCACACCGGCTAACAGGGAATGTTCTTAGAATGTTGGCTTATGTTCTCTAGAAGATCTATTGAAGCTATCAAAAACATTCCTGCTGTAATGTTTGTAGACTGTTTTTTAACATTATATATTCTATATATCAAACATGTTTCTCTGAAGTAGTTAAGTGTAATGTTTGAAAAACGTACCAGAATGAAAAATTGTTTCAATAATGTTCTTATAAACAAGCAACAGCATTAACACAATGTCTATAAACTGGATGTTTTAAACATTACCAAAAGTTTCAAAATAACATTTTAAACGTTTGTGTTACTTAATGGAAACGTTACAGAAATGTTCTTACAACCTAAAATTGTTAGCAGGGACATATCAGAAGACAACTTATGAGAATGATGCCAGTCCGCATCTCACCTGATATCACTGCACACACTGCAAAGCGGATTAAAGCAACTTTTATCAGCACCGTTCTAACATCACTCACTGTTCCTCCACAGACAGCCAGATAAAAAGGCCTGTGGTTATATGAACAGATATTCCCACAGGACGTTCCCGCGGTTCTCTCCGTCTGCATGCGTTTCATGGAAAAGCATGATGACATTTTAATTTGGGTGTTCATGTATCTGTCAGAACAGCCCAGTTCTGTCATTTTTAAAGCATTAAAAAGCATCATTAAACACCGTCCTAATATTCTCTCAGATTTGTCATGTGTTGAGAGTAATCAATGAGGAATTATGTAATAAAAATTCATTACACTGTCAAAGAAGGGCTTTCAACAAATAATGAATGAATGCTTGTGTAGGACCTGAGGGACACACATTGTGCATATTCAATACGCCATGAATATTAACAGCTACAACAGAGCAAAATAAACAAAGTTTATCCAACAATTTTTGTCCAATAAATTGTTGTGCAGAATAACTGGTTCAGGGATTTTCAAAAACATTTTACAGAGATCGTATAGTCACAGAGCAATTTCTAGCTTATCAAATTTTTACAGCTAATTATGATTACATATTTTATTCCTGCAAAGAGTAAATTCAACCCAGCTAACAAAAAACATTCTCAGATTGTTGGCTGATATTCTCAAATGTTATCAAAATGTTTATGCATTTAGTAAAATTTAGTAAAATGTTTCTTAATGTTAAAATGTTATTCTTATGTAGTGGAACATTTTAGAAATGTTACTTAAATAAATAATGTTCATATAACCAAGCAAAAACATGAATGCAAATGTCTAAAAACCTAGACGTTTTGAACGTTCCTTAAACTTTCAATATAACATTTTTAACGTTTTTATTACTTAATAGAAACATTACAGAAACACTCTTACAACCAAAAAATAAATGTTAGCTGGGTATGAGTTTTCCAGAAAATGGGAAAGATGGGAATCCTATTAAGATGCTTTGTGACATTTCACATCGGAATACTCACCAGCTTAAAGGTCAATACTTTATAGGTAAGTGGATCTTCTACAATCTTCTGAAGGTTAGCAGCCACTGAGAAAACACATGTAAAGAAGATATTGACACACACATAAAGCTTCACTGCAGTTATACTGGACAGTGTTATAGGAGAGAGACTTTAATGTGGGCCAGTCATTCATTGTTTATGTTTCCGTTAGACTTCTATTTATATATTTCATGAGAAAGACATTACTGTTATTGCATATCTGAACAGAGAGAGGAGAAAGCTGCATTACCCACTACAACATCATGTCCGTTGACCAGCCCAGCAGAAAACAGTTCCTGGGAAACTCCATCAGCTGTGTCTGAGGAAAAAACACGCACAGCATGAGACCAGTCAGAGCATCATCAGAACACAAAGTTAAAAAGCATGTTCGAACACACAAACATCAACAAACCAGTCACAAAGCCTCTCTCACACTGACACAGCCTGCAAACACTTGAGATGGGTCGTGTTGTACAGATTCTGCTAATTACTGTAGATGTATTAGCGCGACTACCAATGAACAAAAACAGTTTGACATTATTTACATGTGAGAGCGACAAAGAAATGTTGCTTTAAATGCGTCACGTATAATAAGAATTAAATGCAAATGCAAAAACTTAAACAGGCAAAAAAATCAAATAGGTCCAGTAAAAATTAGATCAGTTCACTTATTATCTGAAAATAGCCATTGCTATGTTTGTTTAATATATAAACTGAAATTTAAGATGGTATTATTATTGTATGAGTAATTTTATGCTACAGAAATTGTATATATCATAATATAAAGCAGGTTTTAGGTTATATTACTTTAGGTCAGATGTTTGCTACTTAAACACACATACTATCACACACACATACTATCACACACACATACTATCACATACACACACACACACACACACTTTCTGTGATGCCACCGCTGCCTTCAGGTCCTGTCAGAATGATGTTATTTACGAGACGAGCGCATGAGGACTGATTACCAGCAGGGTTTCCTCTGAGACTGAGGTCCAAATCAAATAACCATGATGGAAGCCAGATACAATAAATACTAAAACTATACATATGTTTTAAGATTTTAGGAAAACGTGAAAGAAGTTTAAATTAATAATATAATTTATATATTATTGATTTATGTATATAATTATTAATATAATAAAGGTCTGAACATTAAAGTTTAAAGGACAGGACTGAAAAAAGATTATGGCATTTAGAAACTCCTAAAATTAGGAAAACATAAGTAAACTATTTGTAATCTATCCTTTAAAAATCATACTATTAAAAAAAGCTATCATGGATGAAGCTCAAGTGAAAACATTACACATTCATCCAGTTCATGAGACACCATTTCCCATGATTCTCTGTGACAGCATCAGAACAATAAAGCACATAAAGTATAAATTATGCAGCTAATTCTCATCCTTTGCTTTTTATTTGCAGCTGTTGAAGTGTGAAAGAGATAAAGAAAACAGTAATGGCCTAACGTGTCCTTTTTATTACGACTGAAATCACTTGAATGCGCATCACGTCATAATTACGATCTCCAAACTCCTAAGCAGGAACTTTCCAGAAGAACCTGAAGGCAACTGCATAATGTTGTGAAGAGATGTACTGACCCTGCCCTGGTGTGAACTCAAAGCGTATGTCATTCAGTTCCTTCCTTGAGTTCCTGAGAGAGAGAGAGAGAGAGAGACAGAGAGAGAGAGAACTATGGTGAGAAATGAACGTCCACCTGTCTGTCTCTCTGTAAGAAAGCCAAACGAAATCACATCCCATCTGCGCTGCGTTTCAGAGCGTGTCTGCACACACATATACACACACAGATAAATAAGAGGCTCAGCTGAGTCCTGTACTCTGAACTCTCCAGATAATCATTTCTGAGGAAATTTCACTATGCTGCTAAACAAGTGATAAGTGTCAACATGGCTGTGTTTCATAAATACAAGGTTGTGGGGGAGAGATCTTTTCATACAAGCGCTCGGGTGGGCTTTTAGGATAAGTCTGTTAATTAGAGCGGTCTTCATTACACAGTCAAAACAAAATCTCTGTGTTTGAGAGACAAAGAGTAAAGGAGAAAGTCAAAAAACTGGCAAGTACCTCACGACATTCTGTACAGAACCACTGCAATAGTTAGTGTTTAGTGAATGACGACTAGTTCATCCTAGAGCAGCTATATAGGCATATATATATATATATATGTGTGTGTGTGTATGTATGTATGTATGTATGTATGTATGTAGGCATTGAACTTTTCTCCTTTCATAGTAACACAACCACAGCATCTTGTTAATAAATATACATTTTTATGCACAATTTCACATTAACTTACACTCAATAAAAAACCCGCTCAGTTTCGATAACTGTACCACGCATATAATAATTACCACCTAAAAAGTGAAACAGGGACAGACTGAGAGTTTCCTGGCACATCATTTTGATGTTTTATGAAGCATGTCTCTATCATCCTGAGGTTCTGCTGGGCTCAGTAAACACACCTGGAGTCGGGCTATGCTCGGTTTCTTCTTACTGATGTTTATGATAAACCGTCCTGTGTATTCGCCGAGATCTGAGTCAGACCTTCACTTTGTTCTATCCAACATCAAACAGTCTGTTCTGCTTCAGCAACAAGGCCTGACAACCTCATAAAATTTACAAATGCTGGAGGAAAGGCTGTGGACACAAATAATCTGCACAGCCTCCATTCACCAACTTCAAGTCATTTGGACAGAAGAAAATAGTGCCGCAGTTATGAGAGATGAATTCCCCCCCATCACACATCACAGGAAGATTGTGTCAACCAGACCGTGAACTTCCTGTGCAGCATGAACCACTGACAGGAAGTAGGTGGACAGTCGCTGTGAATATCACAAACCTGTGACTAACACGTTTAAAAAAGCTAAGAAAGCTGGGTTTCCTCCAGGTACTCTGGCTTCAAAGTCTAAAGACATGCAGATAAAGTGAATTAGAGACACTAAATTGATCTTAGGTGTATGTGTGTGTGCGCAATGGACTGGCCATCTATCCAGGGTCTACCCTGCCTTTGACCTGAAGATAAGAGGACTTGGAAAATGGATGGATGGATGGATATATAGATGGATGAAAGTGGGGGAGAAAGTATTAATCCCTATATCTCCTTGACAGCCAATTACACGTAATTACGCCCCCAACATACTTAAATGTAAGACCCCATAAATCGTGTCAAAAGCTACTTAACAGCTATGAAAGAAAACAACAGTATCCTTCACTTTGACCTTCAATTGTTCAGTTATTTAACACAAGAATAAAACATTTCTGAGTCAAATACCATAATGACCAATCACCATAATGAAATGACAGGAAATGTTTCCAATACGAAATGTGTGACGTTAACAAAGACACTGATAATGCTTTAATGCATACAAGCTGTTCGACATTATGAAGGGTCAACCCCCCATATGACAGAGCTGTAGGTTCTAGTCACGCACTGATTTAAAGCCCCAGCTGGGTTATAGAGCCCAGTGGACTTATTTAACAGACTGACACTGGCATTAGCCTCATTTTCTCTAGTGCTGGATTATAATGACAGAGATCATCATCAGTGATGTGGCTCTCCACCCGCTGTATCTCAGCACCTCCTCTCAAGCAGGTCACTTAACTGATCGTTGAAGAAAAATGATCTCACTCCAGGCTAATATACGACGGCAGCTTTAAGAGGAGGTTTATATAGCCGATTTCGCATTATGATGC
>JAZGTK010006299.1:0-21009 GCA_036877625.1 Ambastaia sidthimunki
GCCACTACAATTACAAGTATTGTTCAAGTATCCTTACATAAGCCCTGTCTAATAAAACATAGAGCACGTTTTTTCAAAAAAAGCTAATTAAATCACCCATGTGTTTGAATATCTTGGCCTGGGAAGAATTATCAGTATAAGAAGATCTGGAGTATGTCATTTTAACTTAGATGTTTTAAACAATGTACAAAGAATGGGGCCCTGGAGAGCAGATATTCACCCTCCCTCCAATATATAAACTCATTACTAGTGAAGATAAGCCCAGCCAGACTTCTGCTGTGTGTATGGAGAGTCTGTTTTATTTAATTAGCTGAGTAGATGACAGTAGACAGTAGCATCTGCCTAATACAAATCACAACCCACACATATTGACTTACTAATGTTAAATACTATATACAGTATATATATATACA
Source organism: Ambastaia sidthimunki (assembly GCA_036877625.1). Lineage (NCBI taxonomy): Eukaryota > Metazoa > Chordata > Actinopteri > Cypriniformes > Botiidae > Ambastaia > Ambastaia sidthimunki. Next base: position 414 of record JAZGTK010006299.1, read on the forward strand.
TGTGTGGGTGAGTATTAGAGGGTGAGTTCAAGTACGTGAAAGAAATTTACTGGTTGATTGGCCTGGGCAATCGCCTTTGCATCTTGAGATATTGATGAAATGATTTAATATCGAAAATATTTACATGTTTTAAGTTCTTGACTCTTCTATGAAATCTGTGCAAAACTGGCGAGATGTTTCAAAAGAGAATCAAAGGAGACTCAAACAGTGTGTTAACATTAGTGTCAAATTGTCTAATTATCATTATTATTAGTCACAAATCATCTGGAGAAACTGGCAGATTTTATAATGGTTCCATCCTGCATAGGAAAAATGGGGTCCTGTTGGTGAAGGACACAGCAGATCCAGTCCCTCCAGCCAAAATGAAGTCAGGCTTTTACAGTTCATACATCATCGTGCTCAAGAAAGGTGGTTAAGATCAGTGAGCCTTAAACCAGACTTTGCACAAGCTCCCATTGCAAAATCCTTACACGTGTTTGCTACAAAAATTGGTTTGCAGCGATCAACCTGAAGGTTGTGTACTTCCACATCTTCCAATTTCACAAAAGGTTGCATACTTCCAGTTTCAAATTCTGAATGAAATGCATAACAGCCAAGGAAACAGGTTATCACGTAGAAATGTTCAAAGAATAAAGTTAAATAAATGCTGGAGCCACTAGGCCATCAAAATCATCTCATATCTTTAAAAATATAATGTACAGTATATATTTTATATTTGTGACTGTGAGATTTTAGCAGATGAACCAATGCAAAGCATTTTTCTTTCTGGCATTTGATAACTGATCTTAACCCTTGTCCACTGTTGCATACACAGTGAGGAAAAAACTGACATTACACATGAATGTCTAAATTCCGGTGTGAATGAACTGCAGAAAATATTGGAGGGCTAATAACAGTATTTAGATGATTCAAACATAATTGCTGTTATTTTCCCTCTGCCACTATACACAGATCCATCTGATGTGGGGAAAACTCTCTCTTTCTCCTGTCACTTTCACTTGCTTCACACTTTAGTCTTAATCTTCAAATACGGTCCACACTGGGACCACAAGAGGGTGAATCTGCGTAAATTCCATTAGGCTCTGTTTAAACAAAAATTGGCAAATGCCTTTACTTTAATGGTTCACTTAGAAAGGTCCACTAAAGAAATTGAGCATAAACAATATTGTATAGTTCTGCTAACTTGATTCGTCAAATATGTGAGAAATTAATTTCAGACTACAATCAAAAACTGTGTGTTTTTTAAAGACATAAATGTTTTAAAAACATTTACTTTGATCTTTAATTTGCATCAGGGTTTTGTCATGGTCTAATAAATCAGTGCAAACGATTGTTATTTGATGTTCAGTAAGCATGTAGCTGTCTAATAACAGATGAAAAAGTCATTAAAGTGTTAAATTTACTACAATATATTTATTTTTTATTGTACTTTACATAGTGTCTCATGCTTTCCCAGTAACAACAAATGCACACCCAACCCAGAACAGAGATTTGAACATTATAGTACACAGAGGACAGAGGAAAATTAGATCATTTAACACAAAGCAGTTGTCTGACAGCAATCACAAAGCAATCACAGCTGCTGACTTTCATTTCAGTGTAAACTGTATTTGGACAACTACAGTCATTCATCTTTATAAAAAGCCTGCTCATTAATCACAACACAGTTTTTGACTTTGACAATTTCTTTTAATTACAGCCATTGCTGAAGATACATCATAATAGAGTAAATTTGTTTTTTGATTTGATACATATATATATATATATATATATATATATATATGTATGATTATATGATTATATATATATATATATAATATATATTATATAATATATATTATACAGCTATATATAATATACAGCTATTTAAAAAATATAGCTTTCATTTAAGCTTTCATGTAGAATGTTGGTAAAATATGGTGCTTGCAATGTTCAAGTCATGAATTTGATTCCCAGAAAAAGCACACAGTTATAAAATGCATACCTTAAATGCACTGTAAGTCGTATTGAATAAAAGCATCTGTCAAATGTCATTTAAATGTACGCTTTAAGTGCTATAGGTTGTGGCTCTGACACCCAAGCTAGCTTTTAATCTTAAAACTACTGGTCATTTAAAAAGTAAATGCTCAAGCTCTGTAGAACAGTAAGAGTAAGTAAAAGAGATTCTGAAGAGTAAAACTTGTTCATTTGATTTGTAGTTCATCATTTTGAGACATCACACATCTCTCTAGTTCAATTACAAGCCAGCTTTTCTTTTATAGCATGCTGGCTTCTTAACTGCCATAAAATGAGAAAAGTTAGTTTTGGCAGCAACATCAATCAATTGATCTCAAAGGAAATAGAATCCTCGCTGAGGCGTACAACAGGATTGTAATGGGTCTCCCTTTGATGCATGTAGCAGTGTCTTTTCTGTCGAGGGGTGAATGTCCCTTGTTTTCTGCTTTCATTAAATTATGTGCTCAAAAAAGCACATTCGTTTTAAAAAATTTGAGCCAACACAGCTTTATTGGCATGATTGTTAACATTTACAATTTTGGCAAAGCGTATAAAGAAGTTATATTAACAATGTGATCGTGTTGTGTACATTAGCCATGATGTACTCAACTGAGAATTTTGCTACTTAGTCACAAAGTAATGTGAAAGCTGAACAAACACTATGTGGTGAGGCAGCAGTTACAGTTTTGTAGGCTATTAACATTATTCTTTGATGTTTTCGAAGCAAATTGTCTTTGCACAATAATGGCAATCGCCAGAACAAGCTGTGCATGCTTGTACATTAATCCAGGTTGCAACTGCTGTTATTGACAGTAGTGTGAGTTAAGAACTGTCTGGAATCTTGCAGATGCTGGCAGTCAGTGAAGAAACTCGCTAAAGATGCAATGGAGCTGACATCACGCTTTACTTTAAGATGAATTGTGTTAGATTCGAGCTATGTATCTTATCACAGATCACAGAGGTACAAAACTTCATACAAAACGTTTGACTGACATTTTTATCCAAAGCAGCTTACAATGCAATATATACATTCTGCCAGTATTTGTGTCCCCTGGGGATCAAACCCATGACCTTTGAATTGCTAATGCAATGTTCTACGAACTGTGCAACAGGAATCCAATTTTGTGCATGCTGTTACACGCTGTTACACAACAAATCAGAATAAGGCAAGAAAAAATTGCTATTACACGTAGCCTCACGTGGCTTGATTAATAATATCACAATTAGAGAGCAGCAGTGTTTTATTTTCCCTCTGTTTTGTCATATTCAGCTGTTAAGTGGATGTGAGTGGAAAAGTGGGGCAAAGAAATGTCCAATTATGGCAGTTCAACACAAAAAGTGTATTTGTCACCCACTATGCAGGCTAAGAAAGCCCCAGTTTACAACCAAGCTCTTGGGTGGTCCGATCACAAGTAGCTGAGGGAGACAGATTTACACCTGGTAGTAACGTGTCCAAAATGTTTGTCTTGTGCAGTGGTGTAAATAGCCCTGGGGCCGCTTTATGCCGTTTCTCTTTTACCATGCCCCCATCATAATGTCCTTTCTCCCCCGCTTTAATGAGTCAAAAAATAAAGCAAATAGAGAAAGGTGAAAGTGAAACTACACATTTTTGGCTGCCCAAGTCTGAAGTTTCAGCTGAACCAGAAAACTCAGTAACTAACAGGTAAACTATATAATTTATTAAGCAAAATGTGACCAGTAATTTGGAATAAAGAAACACAATGACTGCTCAACTATGAAATAAATCAGAAATTATCTTGTCCTCTTCTGCTATGTTGATACAATAAAGAAATATAGTCAACTCATTTATTCCTTAATTTCTACACTGTTGTGATGTGAAATGTGCTTTATTTAGATGTTATTGTAGATACATTTCTTGTAATCACTGGTGGTCAAAGATAGTAAAGGACAGATCATAATTATGAGTGATTAAACATTGAACAAATAGTTCAAAATGATGACGTAAATGACCCACATTGTTTTGCCTTTTTTTCTGGTTTAGAGGAAAATGTTGAGTTTAGAGGCATTAATCTGTATGTTCTTGTATCACAGACTGTTTGTGAGTAAAGGAATGACCAGGGCTGTCACTGTGGCGAGCAAAGCCCTGCTCAGTTTTGACATTTTTCACAGTGGATTGTATTACATAAATCCCTTTGTCACAGTAATTTATTGGGTTTAAATTATTGTAGAAAACAAAACAATTATCTTTCTGGTTCGTTTAACAAAGGGCAAAATAGTTTTTATCTATCAAACCAACTATAAATCACAATGTTTTAACATTATTAGTGTTAGTCAGTTATTATAAACAACAACAAATAATTAAGTCATTTAACATCGACTTAGTCGATTGTTACCCAAGCAAAATAAATGTTTAATGATTTTTCATGCAGGCAAACAGATATGAGGAACATAATTGGAATCATAAATCTTTAAATATAATGAGAAGCAGATGACACAAAATACACTTCAGATTATCCTCTCTCACATTGCAATCAAGACTTGATCTTTCCTGATGTTTAATAATAATAAGAAATATCAGTTACCTCATCCAAAAATACAGAAAAATAACATTTTGGCAAAATCTTTAAATTATTGCTTTATTCTAATACAGATAATAGAATAACAGGAATTACAATACAGAAACATCTTCCATAATGATGTTCCATTCAGTTTAACCTATTTTGTGATGTATATGACAAAATATACTTCTTGCATTATGAAAATCTTACATTATTACAGATAAGACAAAGAAATTAAAGAAACACAGAGTTTTTATAGTGTTAGTGGCTTTTTTTTCAAATGTTGAATATTGAATATTCCGAAAACACAAAAACATCAGGAGTAAAGAATTTGTTCTGGGATACAGACCAGCACTGATAAGCTGTGTGTCTGTCAACACATTATTTTGAATGTGGAATAGATGGTTTTCCAGTGAAATGGGATTATTCTAGCTGCTGTGATAATGCCCACTATGATCACAGAGAACTCGCCACATGATGTGGTAGTTCTGTTCTATCTCAGAAAAGCAGGGATCCAAACTTGCTTAGGGACCCACTGGCTCCAGAAATCAAAGATTTAGGAGCCAAATGACTTTTCAGTTGCTAAACTACAGAATTGCTCAATACAAATGGCTGTTCAAAATCAATGTCATACTCATGTGGAGGTTGAATGAGTCAAACTAAGATTGCAGGAATCATGCAGCTATCACTGCAATGTGAATAACCCTCAAATGACAGTCAGAAGCAAAATCACCCACACATCAGTTTTGAACCAATGTCTAGAAAGTTTGGCCATTTCAAAAGCTAAATTGTACTGTCTCACAAAAAGTTTGTGTAGCTCAACAGGTAGAGCATGGTGCTAGCAACACCAGTGTTATGGGTTTAATTTCCAGTGAATGCATGGACTGATAAAACGTATATCCTAAATGAATGGTAAATGCTATGGATAAAAGTGTCTTACATTTTCATGCATAAATAAATATACATATTGATATGTAAATGACTGTTAAAGACCATTGTGAAAAAATGTGGAAAACACAGGGCAGCATCAATGCATAATATGAGACCATAAAATCACTGGGTTGGATTAGTATTAAGTCTTCTATCAGAGACACAATCCACTGTCAGACTGGTAAAGGCTTTGTCTTGCAAAAACTGACATGTAGGACTATGCAAGAATTTCTCTTATGATTTACCTGTTATGTTTACTGTCTAATTAAAATAACAAAATATTAGCGTAGGGCTGATAATAATAACATAAATTGTGTAATTGCCAAAATTATATGCTTTAGCCTTCAATAAATCATTCATGGATTTGAAAAAAAGAACTGATGCGGAAAATGAAGTTGGAAATGTTCTAAACACCCTCAGGCCAAAAGATCAGCTGAGAAAGAAAAAATGTTCAGGTGATTAACTACAGATAATTAGAGCCAAACTGTTCAAATTATGGTTAAATAGCTATATTAACTGTTTGTATTGTGTTTAATGGTGAGCCAGAGGTGCTTGGCTCAAAATGATTTTTTTTCTCAATGTGCCAGTACTGATACATAATTCAGTTGATGAAGTCACAGGTATCTATCCTGCCATTGGATATTTTGCAATGGTTCATCCAATCAGAATTTGAAACCATTTAAATTTAGGTTATATAATATATTGTATATACATTGTATATACATGTATATACATGTATACAGTTTCTGCTCTTAAAGACTTATTTTAGCTAATTTGACAACTGCAGTAAATATGTACATGATTGGTATTTTACTAGCAATATATTACTTTTTTCTAAATATTTAAAAAATATTTTTCAAGTATTATTTTTTGAAAAATATTTTTGTTCAACTTGCAGTGTGGGGCAAAACATTAATAATGAGATTGTCATTGAAGTATTATATTCTATGTACTGTAGAAAATAATTTCTTTGTAGAAATTTCACAAATTCTCTACCTTGAGAAGGTTACCCTTATAAAATATAGGCAATAAATGCTCAAAGTTTGAAATATAGCTCCTGCTGTGTTTATGGTTTGCTGCTATCAGATGTGAAGGGCTCCAAGGTGAGTGTGAAGAGCTCTTATCTTGCTCCTCTGTTAAAGAGCCTTGAAACAATTTCTGTGAGGCAGTTTGGAATTAGGGCAGCTGCCCACTTACCAACTACAAACAGCTTGATAATGGTTTCTGTCGCACTCCTGCTTAATCTAGTCTTTCACTTACCCATTTTCCCAACAATTTTGAGTTGTTTTTTATAATTACATTAAACAAAAAAAGGGAAATAATGCATGCAAGGACTAAAGTTAACCTTTAACAACTGTCAGTGGCAGGTTTAGTGACAAACTAGGGCAGGTTCAAATGTCACTTAAAGCCTCATTTGTAACTTTTGTGACTTTCTATGAACTGCCACAAAATGTGAAGGCATTTTTGTAATTGTGCTTCTAATGTAATTAATGCTGGCAGTTTAATGTAAGGAATATAAAACATATGGAGACCAAGTGACCCTGAAGAGCACTTATCTCTCGTCACTTGAATGCCAAGCTCCTTCTTTCATTCATTTACAGTGTAGACTGTACATCAGTTTCTATGGCATTCTTATCATCTAGCTGGAATCTAGTAACTTGAGAATTCTGATAATGGAGTAGCAGAAGAAAAATTGGCAAAAAGTAAAGGAAGTTAACCAGTGGGGATAATTGAAATGATTACATTTGGCTTTATCTTATCTGCTTTTGTATGGTACTGCGACAGCACAGGTTCCCAATTAGGGCTAAATATAACAATTATAATAATAAAGTACTCCAACAATAATGTATAAGGAATTATGTTCAGCTTTCTAATTTTTCATTCCCACATTTCACTGCTTTGTGTCAGTCGTAAACTGGAATGTTGTGAATTTAAACAACAGGTCTGATTTAGTTAACTCATATGGCAATCCAAAACAGTTTTGTTAACAAAATTCCTGTGTCAAGACTTCAGCAGCGCATATTTAAGTTGTCAGAATATACAGTATATTACACTTCCACTCCTTGCAATATATCCACATTGGAAAAAAGCATCCGCTAAAAAAATGTCAAATAAATTCCCTTTGGCACACTGCTGTCATATGCTCAGTTCTACAATGTGGGGAAACTGAATGAAGAATCAGAGTTTGTCACTCCTCACAAACAACACCACCAACAACAAATTAATGCAATAAATACTACAGACAGTTAGTGACATTTTTTTCTTTTCAGTCTTGGACTCTGAGATACTCTTGCTGAATTTTCCATTAACTAACAAATGTTGTTATGTGTCCTTTTACCACATGGACCTCAGACTCCAGCACAACGGATCATAGTGCAACTACTCCTTTTTATCTCCTATGACATTCGTATCATCTACTGACATGAAAGCTTACAAGTCAGTGTTCTGAAACAACATTGTCCCCATAATACAGATGAATGGATTCATCTGCTGTGAAAGGTTTGAAGGTTAGTGATTTGTTGCTATAGATACAGATCTTTGGTGTGTAGTTGTGCTTTAACAGTGATCTTTCTCACATTAGAGGCTGACTTCACTGCATCATTAATATTTTTGTCTTCCCTAAGTCAAGAAGGCCTACATTTGGTGTTTGAGATATTAAGACCTAGGTTAGGATTATTTACCAATAAAAGCATTATTATAACTCTCCTCAGACTCTGGCCACCTCCTAACATTCACTCCCACTGCTAAAGGACCAGTGCAAAGAAGGTACCTTGGTTGCCATTGGTTACAAAGAACACTCTTGAGCGTATTGGCTATTATGAACCATTAACTTAACTGAGTAGCTAAAACCACAGATGCATGGTTTCTGACATGTATTGCTTGATTAAAACTGACTATTAAACAAATTTGAAATATGTAACTTAAAAGCCAGTATGACCTTGAGGTGCTCAGGCTGGGCACTGTTAATGCTTCAGAAGGCAATACAACATTTTTTTCCCGTAAGAACAAAAATTAACTGTCTTCAGTAAAAGCATATGGTACCACAGCATATAGTCATCTGCTTGAAAGATGACATTACATTTTCACAAAAGTGAATTGAGATTACAGAAGAGAAGTGAGAATTTGAATTACTGTTATAAATTTAAGGCAAGCAAGGGGTGATTAAAACTAAATGAAGCAGGAGGGGAGAGCAGCAATATTACAGAGTATATGCATTGTTACTGTATGAATAGAACTTCTGCCTCTAAGGCAGCAGAAATATGAATCCATTGCAAAAAGAATGTACAATGGGCATCATACAATGTTTTAACAGTGTTTCCATACAGTCTGATGTCACAGTTAATATATAGTTATTCAATTTATAGACAATCCACTGTTGCAATTATACTGCAAAAACATGTTAAAAATATATATTAGCTTTTATATCATTTAAATAAATGATATAGATAATAAAAATGTATATCCAAATGTCAACAATTTCACTAAGATACCATAAAATCCATTAAAATTCGTACAAAATACAATTCTAAAGCACAAAATATCAATAATTTGTTGTCAGGACTAGAATAAAGTACACACTCACAAAAATCAATTCTCTTACCTTTCGCTTTGAACGTTCAGACTTCTTGGACATATTTTTTATTTTTTTATGAAGATGATACAACACCTGAAATTCAAGGGAAATGTCACATTATTGTAGACTATTATTCATCAATGATTAAACTATGTTATACAGTCAATATTTTACAAGAAAGATGAAGGTGAGTGATGGAAGCTATTGTGCTGATAGTGTTTTGACATTTTGCTGGAGATAAAAAGACAAGTTAATTATAGGACATTTAAAAGCATTTAAATCAATTTAATTAATTTCAGTACTGAAGCCTCTCTGTGTTAATTATGCTTTATTAATGTATACCAAATAACAGCTCTGAATCGGCACATTAAATAGAATATTTTAACCTATGTCTATAATATCAAGTGCTGGTCACAGTTTCTAACTTATATGAATTGCTGACTGCACAAATTGCCAACTCTCACCAAACTGATGCAGAGCTAAAATTTTCCCTCAGCTACTGCACATTGTAAACACACGCACTGTTGCAATAAGGAAATATGAAACATACTGTACATTGATGGTGAGTCTGAAACATAATTTGTGTTCAATGGCCAATGACGTCATGTCTAAGTGTCTTTGCAGATAAGTTTTCCCATGTCTGAGTCCAGACGGGATGAATCAATGCAGTCCATCTACAGTGTGGGCGAATGACCACCTGTTGCATCCTTGACTAAGACATTAAATGTGTAGACTAAATAGAAACTAAATAGGAAGCATGACAGTCTTTTAAAAATGTTTTTTAAATGTTATGACAATTAATTTGACAATTGAATTATTGTGATAATCGTGTGTACTGAGCCCATAATAACGTGCTGTAGTACAACACTACTCGTGTAGTACATCATCAGACACCAAATTTCACTATGTCACTAATTCCACTAACTTTGAGCGTCAGATTAATAAAGGTTTCCAAAAGCCTTATCGTCACATTTTTAAATGATACATCATCTCGTGCAAATAGAAAAGTTAAAATTATCTAACTCTTCGTGTACCCATAATAAGAAGCTGTGTAATGTTTTAACATAGTTACTGAATCCTTACCTTGGCGTAACAGCATGTGATCAAAACCAGAGGTAACAGATAACCTATCACGAGAATGGTGACTTTATACGTGTGCTTGGCCACCCGTTCGGTCCAAATCTCCCAGCAGAACGAGCTGTTTGGAGCATTTGGGTGATCCGTCAAAATCTGGTGCTGCGCAACCGGGACGGCAAAGATAAAGGAAAGAATCCAAATAACACATACGCCCATGAGCGCATTCCTCCGGTTACGAATACATGGGGACTTTTTAGAGAGAACAACGGCAATGTACCTGTCCACGGACATGGCCACAAGTGTGAAAATGCTCACCAACATGCTGACCATCACAAAATAGTGCACGAATTTACACAGAAATGCCCCGAAGATCCACTCGGGGAGAGAGTATATGGTCGCCTGAAACGGGACGCAAACCAGAAGAAAAGATAAATCTGCTATACTAAGATTTAGGATGAAAATGTTAGTAGTACTTCTCGAGCGCCTTGACTTTATTTTCCCGATGACAACCATCACCAGAGTGTTTCCAATAATTCCCAAGAAAAATATACATCCAAACATAACAGGCACGATCACTACCTCCGCACCAAAAGTGTCGGTGGTTTGGTTTATGTCCATACGTTCCTCTGTCCAAAATACCGTTTCATTTTTGGATAACCCCATGTTTCCTTATATTTTAGGGTTCAAGTCCAGTAGTAGTAGTAACAGGGCGTACGTCCATTGACTTGAGCAAAGAAACTACAATCATTCCATCCTTTAGTTTTGTATTTTCATCATTCTATTTTTCCCAAGTTAGCGCGCACCTACAAATCGCTCCCGTTGCGCGCTGGATCATTAATGAAGTCTTCGTTTAGGCTGGAAAACGCACCGGCTGGGTGTGAAACATCAGTGACAGCGCACATCATAATATGTTTTCTCCCAGGTATGAAACGCTGGCAAAAGCCCAGCACAGAAAGTTTCCGCCCGGAAGCGATTAAATGACCATGTGTCGTGTGCGATTAAATTTTATTAAAACAGGCCTATATATCTTCTCTTAAGTTTAATTAATAACGGTTGTTACCTGTCTGCCATAACCTCCTGTTACCTGTCTGCCATGGGTCAAAGAGCGCTGACATGTTTGTGTCTGTGTACTCACAACGTTTCCGTAATTATGAACTTGGCTTCATCTAGAAAAAAAAGTCTGAGGACCTTTACACTTGTTTTCACATTATCTAAGTGTCACAATACAGATAACCTGCCATGCGCAAACTCAGTGACTCTTGATTGTAGCAAGGTTTGGATTATAGTTACACTGCTCCAACTCTTAACTCAGAAATGTCAACAACTGAGTGGAACATATGTTTTCTTTGTTTAGTCGACTCTAATGTGTTATTGGTCATCTCAATACTTAGTTCTTTCTAAGTAGCAGCATAATTTAATGCAGTCAGCTTGCCACCCACACAAAACACCTTAATAAAATGATGCAAGACTGTTCAAAGAACCCTGCAAAGATCTGTAAATCTTCTCTGGCACTTTATAGCTGCTGTTACGGAGGTATCTTTGATTTCATATAGTCATGCTGCTTTTTAATTCTAAACAAATTCCTGAAAGATTAGATTTTTAAAAACATAATTTTAGACCAAGTGATGTTTCATATATGTGTTTCATATATCTATGCAAGTTGTACAACTAAGTTCGATTTTATATATATATATATATATATATATAAATAATACCCTGACTGGTGGAGGGCTGCAGTGATGGTTGACTTTCTACAACTTTCTCCCATCTCCCGACTGCATCTCTGGAGCTCAGCCACAGTGATCTTTGGGTTCTTCTTTACCTCTCTCACCAAGGCTCTTCTCCCCCGATAGCTCAGTTTGGCCAGATGGCCAGCTCTAGAAAGGGCTCTGGTCGCCCCAAATGTCTTCCATTTAAGGATTATGGAGGCCACTGTGCTCTTAGGAACCTTAAGGATCCCCAAATCCAGGTGTGAAAAACTTGTTGCATCTCATGGCTGTATTAGATCAAAGGGTGCTTCTACTAAATACTGAGCAAAGGGTCTGAATACTTAGGACAATGTGATATTTCAGTTTTTCTGTTTTAATAACAGAAGTATGGGGTGCTGTGTGTACATCAATGAGGAAAAAAAATGAACTTCTGAATACTTTCCTAAATACTTTCCGTACCCACTGTATATATATATACACAAACATAAAAAAACTGGACCTAAACCACTCTGCACCACCAGACACTGAAATTCATGGTGGTCTAAGCTAGTTATTTCAGCAGGTTGCAGTCGTCCCCTGGAACTTACCTAAATCTGTAGCTGTTACACCTATTTCAAGTGAGAGGAGGGTTTCATTTCCAAGAGGCAGAAACAACAGCCCTGAGGCACTCCAGTGCTCATAATGGAGTTTGACAGGTGGGCCTATGGTTTAGTCAAGTGTTTGTGATCCATTAGCAAAATATGTCATTTTACCTTCTGCCTGTGATAAAGTAATATCAAATAGGACTTTTATGTCTGTGCCGGTGTTTTAGGGTATAGCAGCGGTCCGTGTTGACTGCACCCCTGAAGAAGGAGGTCATTAAAGAGTATCAAGGGTTAACATGCTTTAATTATATATGCTGTGAATTACAGACCCACACTGATGTTGTTTTCACCATTTTAAACAAGCACAGGCCAGAACACCTAAAGCAGGTGGATACTTTGCACAGGGAAGTATAAACACAATGGGCGGTTGGTCTTCACAGTGTTTTAATGTAACTGGTGTGACCATATCAGGCATTGCAGCTTTCCTGATGTTTTGTTTTATGAGAGGTCTATGGACATCCTCTTTGATAGGACTGCAAAAGGAAATGGAGTTTTAGAGAGGGATCAGTGAGGTGAAAATGAGAGATTAGAAGCCTATAGATAGAGTGCAGGACAGGGTCAGGAATGAGTGATAGTCATTGAATGGATCATGTAGCCTTTTTCTTTTAAATTGACAGTATAATGCTAGTAGTTAAGCTGTTCTGTGTAGGTTGGGATCTTCTAATATCCTGTGATTGTCAGGAACATACTTCATACACTGTATATGACTCTTGCCTTGAAACTGATTGTCCCACTAACATATTTGCTATACAAGTACAAATTCATGTTTAGTTCAGTTTTTAAAAAGAAAAATAATTGTGGTTTGAATGAACTCAAAGTGGCATATTATGAAATGTGAGCAGTCTTTTTGTTGATCATGTGGTATTTATATGGACAGTGATTCAGTGATTTATTCTTTAATCACCTGTAGAATCAACGGTAAAAACCAAAAGGAGATCAATCAATCAATGAGCATTTTCACATCTATGAGAAGTCCTGTGCCTTGAAGTAAGTCAAGGATTGGCAAGGGGGTTGCCATAAATAAGTGTCAGTAAAGTGTGATAAATAAGTGTCAGTGATTGGAGAAGTCTGGATCAGAGTGATAATGTTGCTGGAAATTGGCTAGTGCTAGGTGGTCAGGGTTTGACTGGTTAGCATGGCAGACAGCTCTTGCTGGTAATTGTTATGCCATTATACAGGCAAAAAACTCTTTTACAACTGTTCGAAAGAAGCTGTGTATTTGAATGACTACACATAAAAATTCTGATTCTGACATAAATCACCACAGAATGTATTATAGTAGAGGTTTCACAGCAGGGAGGAACAGACTAACAGCTGTTGAAGACATCTTAAAGGCTTTGTGCTGTCTTCAACCAATATTGTTTAGTGACTCTTTGGGGAGGAAATGTAATCAATGACCTGCCGACCTCTCCAGTCAAGGTTTCCAAACGATTTTACAATCCGCTTTGTGGACTTTCTCTTCTATATACTTAATCTTTCTTTTTGGTATGTTTGTTTTTAAAAGCCTCTAATCTTTGTTATTCTGCATTATTCTGCCACAGAGAAAGTTTGTCTTTGTGATCAGAAACCCAAATTGAGTTATTTGGTTGGTTTTGTGCATGTGAATCTCGTTCATAATTAAATTATGCCTGTTGAATAGTACACAATATGAGCAAGTGATCTGATACTTGAATAACTGAATAATACTAATACTTACCCTTTATTATGAGGCCATTGTGGCAACAAGTATTATTCTGTTTTACTGTACACCATTTATCACACATATGTAGACCTATACATACAGATACAAAAACATACAAAATGCAGACTGACACTACAAAGATTGTAAGCTGTGGGACATGTAAAAACTAATGCTAATGTGGTTTTAGTTCTAGTGTTTTTATGAAGATCAGATGATTATATCTTAAATAATTAATGCTGCTTATTTTCTTTATTAGTTTTTGTTTATTGAGTTTCAATAGCCTTCAGAAATTGCATCAGAAATTACTACAACACTGTAGACTGCTTTAGAAATACAAAAATCTGTGTGTGTGTGTGTGTGTGTTCTTTATGAATGTCAGAAATATGGTATGTGAATAATAAGAGAGTAACAATGAGAATTAATTAACATGAACGGGAAATGAAGGCTGTTACTTTGTGGTGTTTACAAGCCATGGCTTTTTCAGATGCTTAGAATGAGGCTAGTCTTCATTATTTAATATAAGCTGAAACACATTATAAAGAATCAACAAATGAAGAATAAAAAACATGTAAAAAAACAACATGTTTACACATGTGGATGGATATTTTCCTTCAAAAATGCATACAAAAACTGTGGCTCTATATAAAAATAAAAAAACATTGGAAATTAACATTAGTCATTAAATGTTCATTAGGGCAGGACGAGCAAAAGTGGGTTAGTGTGGTGTTTTTCTTACAGTAATGTGTAATGAATATGGGGGTGGGTAAGAGACCATGGTGTGTCCTGGGTATTGTTGATTAATTTGTGGATGGAAAGAATTCGCGGCCAATCAGCTTCTCAGCAGAGTGAATGACACGGTGCAGTTTGGCTCTGTCTTTAGTACTTGCAGCAGCGTATCAGATGATGATGGAGGAGGTGAGTATAGACTTGGTGATGAAGGTGAAGTCCACCATCATTGCCTTTGGTAGGTTGATCTTCTTCAGCTGCTGGGAATCAGGGAAGCAAGGGCTGGAGATGTAGCTGTTGCTGTACAGGCAGAAGAGGAGAGGAGAAAGAACACAGCCATGGGGGGAACCAGCACTGATGGTGCAGAAGTCAGAAACATGTTTTTCCGATTTCACATGCTGCCTCCTGTCAGACGTCTGCACATTCAGCTGGAAAAGCATGTCTTGTAGCAAAGCCAAGCTGAAAGCAGAGCTGAAACCTACAAACAGTATCCAAGCATTAACTATGCATTAAATGCTTCACATGCAACTGTTCAGCAAAATACTCAGGCTAACACATTCAAACAGAAAATTCTGGGTCAAACACATTCTGTACTCATACTGTAGTGCTGCAGACATATTCAGATCTTTCAGAATCTGGTTGTTGCTAAATAAAGAAACAGGTTCAAATGTGATATTGTGGCACACAATTGTATTGAGAGAAAGTGTTAGACGCTTGAGTTCTTGGCCATGTAAATATGATATAGTATTTCCATATTGGAGCAAGACCACAAGAACTGGGAAATGTATCAACCCCCATAAATGATATGAAAGATATGAAAGAGATATCTCAAAATATAGCGACAAATGTGTCCCTTGACTTTTTAAATAAAGAAAAACAGTTTCAAATATATTCATATATATATAGTTTTTACTATGTATCATTTTTCAATTTTTTTGTATTATTTGATTTCGCCTAGTGATTGAGAAATGTATTGTCCCTCCTTAATCTTTAATTTTTATTATTTTTTTTTAACTTGTTTTGGTTAAACATTAGTGCAAGGTCTAACAAGTCAGGAAAAAAGCATAAAATAAATAATTAAGTTGTGGAAAGGGGCTTTCAAGGACAAAGCTCAGAGAGAGAGAGAGAGGCTGTTAAAATGTGCACATTTTGATTTCTACAACATTGAAAAAGTTATTAATTGACCTTTAATTTTTTTTCACTCTGTTAATTTTCACATTATTGGTGTTATGGTTTAAGATTTTCGTAGTGACTTACCTAAAAGCTTTTTTGTCACTTCTTAAGGCTGCTGGAGTATTTAAATGTCTTTTTGTGTGTAACACATAACTCCAATACCAAGAAAGTTTAGGATTCTCTCATTCACGTTGTCTTTGACTACCGTAAGAATCTGTGAAGTTAATTTCTGAAAACTCCAAATGCATCAGATCACAAAGATATTTTGCCAACATTGCTTGGAAGCCCCTGCTGTATGAGGTTTATGCAGAGCCAGAGATTGTATTATCACAACATGGCTGAGTACCATCTCATGTGCGTCACACATGGATTCTCTCAGTACTGTGATTAGTCCTATAGGGAGACTGGTAATAGTTATTCTAGCTTGTCTCTTAATCTGGTTTGATCCAGCTGGCATCAAAATTCTTTCACTTCAGCTTCCTTGATCTTTGATAGCCCCTTCTAACCATATAAAACATGAAGTCTTCCAAAAAACTTTTGTTAATCAAGAACCAAGTTAACAGTTCGCCACCTTCGAATTATAAGGTTCTATCTGACATTTAGTCAAAATTGAGTTAGACATATTCTTACTCTAATATAACTTATTGACACTATTAAAGGTGTTTTATTTAAAAAAAAAACGAATTTTGAGTGTTAAAAAAAGTTTAGTTTTGGTATTTACAATGCAATGCAAAAACTTTAAACCTCAATATCTCAAAACTGGTCAAAACACAGATAAAACCTTATAATTCTTTAGTAGCGAACTGAAAACTGTGACCTGAAAGAAATTCATTTTTAATGTTCAGTTCTGTTCTGACTGGAGCCTCCATGAATACATAAAACTCATAGGTGACTGACATGGGCAAAAATATGAAAAGCAAAGCTTTTGAAAGTGACATTCACCTTGAACATATTCTCTGAGGACTGAGGCAGGCTTTTATCACATTGCATGTCGTTTTCTTGAACATAATAAGTGATTTATGGGGTTTTATTGTTTTTTTTCAATTTGTTGTGTCTTTTATGCCACTCTGTTAGTAACAGCCTTGAGCATCATGACGAAGAAAGATTTCTATTCTGTAATCTGTCTCATCCTTCCCTTATGTTTTTTCTTCTACATTTCTCTGAAACAACTGACTCCACAGTTATACAGTATATGTGTTTTAGGGAGGTTGCCATGTAGACCACTTATATGGCATTTTGCAGCATATTCAAAAGGCTGCCAGTCTGAGACTACAGTAACCTGAATACACAACAGACATATTTATATGAAAGCATCTTCGAATTTAGTTTAGGAATGAAATCATTACAGAATATCTGGTACAATGCTTATTTTATTATTATTGGATATTGCTCAAATGAGTAAACATAAAAACACACAACACAAAAACACACAAAACAGTATTCAGTGAAATGTCAAGCTTTGAATGTTATGAATCTTTGGCGCCCTCTTCTGTTACAAATATATAATAAAAGTACTTTATATTTTGTGTTCTGCATTTTAAACATCATAAACCCAATACTTACGTTATTTGTTCAATTTGACGTCTCTTGAATAAATGAATGAATAAATAAGTGAATAAATAAATGAACGAATATGTAAATAAATAAATGTTACGGTGACCAGATGTGACCAGAAAAAGTGTTCTCGTAAAACCCCAAAAAGTAAGTCAAAGACAGGAGATTGTAAAGGTAACAGAATTAAAAGTTATACTGAAATTAGTTTCCAGTAATGTTTAATACTTTAAATAACACAGAGGTGCATAAAAATTCCTTAACAATTCTTATTAATAAAGAATAGCATATTATGGAATTGGAATGTTATGGATGAGTAAATGATAACAGTACTTTCATTTTGTTTGTAATACTTTTTCAAAATAAAAGATACAATAAACAACAGTGTTAATACTTCTCTGCAATTTGTGGAATTACATAAATTTTTTAAGACAAAAAAATATAGTCATATTAACACTTTGTATTATTGTCTTGTTAACGATTTAAAAGTTGTTTTCTTTTTGATGACTAACCTATTTCATATCTCATTATTTCATGCATAATCAAAAAGGCGACTAAACAGTGTGCCATATAATGCTTAATTTTGTACTTTATAAATGCTAAAAACATATATTTGTATTTGTATTTGTAATTTTATTTAATTAATAATTTTATAATTATTTCAAAATTATCAATAATTTATAAAGTAAAATTAAAAGTGTAATTTTTGACTATGTTATAATAGCATTGCATTAGCAGCGCAGGTTGTGGGTTCGATCCCAGGGAATGCAAGTACTGATCAAAAATAAACAATGTATACATTGAATTCAGTGTAAGTCGCTTTGGATAAAAGCATCTTCCAAATAAATAAATGTAATGAGGCAAAGCAGATTATTTCATGCCAATCCACATTCTAACTGTGACATTAACCTTTTAAAAACTTTAAGGAAAAGAAAAGCAAAGCAGGAAAACAGTTGCAGGATATAGGAGACACTCTTCAAAAGCCCTATTTAACACCAAAATTTGACCCCACATTTATTGATGATGACAAGCATAAGAGAACGGTGGGGTCAAAGATTAACTCTGAGAGTCTGTCTCATCTGTTCCTCACCTGTGCACAATCACACTTTTCTCACCACTGTATGTCAACATTACAATTTTGATCATGTTCTGTAACAAGCTAAACTGCATATTGTGTCACAGACACTTAAGTTTGACTGATTTTATTAAAAATGCTTCTATTTATGAATAGAATAGAATCTATTTATATATTTATATATTATTTATTATTACTGAAACAATTGATTATTTTATGTGTTTCTTCTTCTTTCTGCTCTGTAAATAAATAATTTTTAAACTAAATACAAATCTAATATATTTGTATTTATCTAATCTATATAGGAACATTTATACAAATCAATAATAACATGAAAACCTTTGCTAATGTTACTTAATGTAAATACAGTTCTTTGATAGTTTATGCTTGTTAATTGTTATTAAATAATGTTAACAAATGCAGCATTTGAGTTTAAAATGTATTACTGTTAATATTATCATTAACTAAGACTACATGATGTATAAGTTTTGTTAATTGGTTGTTCATGTTAAATAAGGTATAACTATTTTATTGTTAAGTTTTACCAATAAATTCCCCATGTATTTATAATTAAATTTCTTTAGAGACCATACTTAAAATGAATGAAGCAGTTAATATATATATATGTTTTTCTCTTCTTAATATTTGCTGAAATTTTTATCAAATTTTTCCACTTTGGTGAAATCTTGGACATGGAAACTGACTGATATTTCTCCTCTAATCAATTCTATCTCAAGAGTTTGAGATAACAAACATGAGCAGGTGTCACGTTTACACAGTTTACATAGCCATACATTTTGCAACATGTAAATATAAAGGAAGCTGTGAGGTATATAAAGTCCCAAAAGTTGGTGTGATCAAATCTTAGCTCAGAAATGGCCTTTCTTTGGATCCTGTCGTGTCTTGCTTTCATTGGGGCAGCCTATGGTATGTTTCTTTTTTTTCCTCTGTAATGTAGTTTAATCAAGTTTAAATTTGATTCATGCTATAGTTAGACAGATGTCCAACAGGTGTGATCAGTAAAGAGAGAGAAGAATTTGGCTTGAATTTATATCAAACGTTCAACAAATAGCTGTTTATATTGTTCAGGCTGTGGCACTCCTTCCAACGCCCCTGTCATCACCGGCTACTCCAGGATTGTGAACGGTGAGGAGGCAAGGCCTCACTCCTGGCCCTGGCAGGTGTCTCTGCAGGTACAACAGACTTCTTTATCTGACATGTAAATAAGAGTATCTGAAAATATTATAATAACAACAACAATAATAGTAATAATAAAAATAAAAACATCCCTGTCATCTGTTTAAAAGTTGCGGTTCATTTTACTGCAGTGTTGCTGACAGATTTCTATGTTCATCTAATTGCATGTAAGGCATCGTATATCCATAAACTAAACACATCTTACCTTTTATTTAAGGAGTCCAATGGTTTCCACTTCTGTGGTGGCTCCCTGATCAATGAGATGTGGGTTGTGACTGCTGCTCACTGCAATGTCAGGTAAGGATGCCTCAAAAAAATAACCCCCTAATATAAATATAGGATCTCTATTATGTTGTTTCAAACCAGGACCTTACAAATATGTTTTTTCTCTGTGATTTCTTTGAGGATCTAAAAAAAGTAATTTTTTCACTAGAACCTCTCATCGTGTCATTCTGGGTGAGCATGATCGTTCCTCTTACTCTGAGCCCATTCAGACCTTGACTATTGCTAAGGTATGTAGAATAATTTATGCTTTTCAATACTTTTAGGGATGAATAACCACACTAATGATAAAATGGCTTTAAAAAGCAAATATTAAGGTATCTGAATTCTTTCCACCAAAGGTCATCAGGCACCCTAGCTACAACAGCTACACATTCAACAATGACATAATTCTGATCAAGCTGGCAACCCGTGCTCAGCTTAACACTCGTGTGTCACCTGTGTGTCTTGCTGAAACATATGA